>RYFJ01002908.1:0-245447 GCA_003991445.1 Oryza meyeriana var. granulata
CCCAAGAGAGAGATAAACTTGCTGCCCTGGCTAAACCCGGGAGCATGAATTCATCCTTTTACTTTTTCCATAGCACTTGTTTTATGGTGCTAACACCCGGACCCACAGATCCGTTTCTGGCCACACAGGCCTTCGTACCGTGCTTAACTCGGCAATACTCAGGTCACGTTCCCTTTCCATCAAACACTTTTCAACAAATCACCGACAAACAATCTACGCCATGGGAAGCGATCCTAATGATAATACATAGCCAAGCCACACAGGCACTGTCTCTGTACATCAAGATTTTCACAAATCTTTCCTTTATTTCACAAAACGCGCACGATACAGACAAGGTATCGGGTTTTCCAAACTGTTTAGTAAAACCCATCATTTTTCCCAACGACAAACACCGTTGCAGGGTAAGCCATTCTACTCGTCATCGTATCCTCAGATAGGATGCTAGCGTGCTATTTGTGGGGCTCTTCAAGGGAAATATAAACCAATATCTCCAAATAAGTGCTACTATTGGGCGGGCCATCGGTTTGCGCTTGCATAACGAGGCGAACAGTTTAAAAA
Organism: Oryza meyeriana var. granulata; assembly: GCA_003991445.1. Classification (NCBI taxonomy): domain Eukaryota; kingdom Viridiplantae; phylum Streptophyta; class Magnoliopsida; order Poales; family Poaceae; genus Oryza; species Oryza meyeriana. The sequence continues at coordinate 559 of RYFJ01002908.1, forward strand.
GGTGTAAACTAAGCATGCATATATTTCCAAACAACATAGTTTTGCATATATGGGAAACAATATGATCAAAGAGGCTTGCCTTGTTCGCAAGGAGGGGTCTTCTTCCGGCGAAGGTGGCTTCGGGATCGTCCACCGGTTCAAACGGTTCTGAAACAAGCAGAAAGAAACACTGATAAGCAGGAGAAGTAAAACACCAAGAAAAGGATCAAGAAGTAGTCGGCTGCAGAAAAAGGGGGCAGTCGGCTGAACCAGGCTTTGCGAACCAGGCGACAGAGCTCCAAAGCTTGAGAGGATGAAAACTTAGCAGAGCTGGCGCTGGCCTGCAAGTTTGCAAAACAAAGGAAGAAGGGGGGCGACGGTTGGCCATATATATATATATAGTAGCCGACGTGCAAGGTTGAGGCACGGTGGAGCTGGGCAACGGGTGGAGCAGGAAGTCAAGATGAACTACTAAAGACAGGGATATGACAGGAAGTGACTTTGGAGTCCAACTGGTCAGCGAGGGGTTGGCAGGCACTGTAGCTGCGATGAGACATTAAGGTCAAGGCTAGGACATCAGGTTGAGAGAAATCTCACTGACCGGGCTTCGAACTGACCACTGGTCCAAGCGATGCTCGGTTAGGTGAAGATGGATTTCTCTACTACATCGGTAGTTCGGCGTCCAACGGGTGGGTGCAACTCGGGGGCAAAGAAGCAACAGGTCTAACAAGGTAGTCGGCCACATCACCGGCTCACTCGGCAGCAAAGAGGTCGAGGTAAGACAAGGAGATAGGGCAGGATACAAGGACTGAGTAGCAACTCTACTCGCATCAAGAGAGAAGGTAGTCGGCTGGCCGGGGAGAGGGAAAACGAAGGCCACAGCTGACAGGATAGGAAAAGATTAAGATCCAAAAAAACCAGTGTACACAGGGAAAAGGAAAGCGGGTCGTTACAAACTCCCCCACTATACAGAATCTCGTCCCGAGATTCGGCTACTCGGCAAAGAGCTCCGGTACTCAGCTTGAGGCGAAGATCTTTCTCGTTCCCATGTAGCTTCGTTTTCAGAATGGTTACCATTGCACATTGCAACTTGCAGAATTGATTGTCCTTTCGTCTTGTATGTCTGTCCTTGTTCCAAAATCCGAATAGGGCGTTCCTTGTATGTAAGAGGTTGCGTTGTACGTTGATTCTCTTCAGACGGAACTTGCTCTCCTGGATGCGAAGACATTCTTCAACTGGGACACATGGAACACGTCGTGGACGTCAGAGAGTTTCTTCGGTAACCTCAGTTGATACGCCACTACTCCGCGTCTGTCGACGATAGGGTAAGGTCCGATATAGCGAGGCGCTAGCTTTCCACCCATTCCAAATCTCTTTGTCCTCGTAGGGGTGATACTCGAGATACACATGGTCTCCTATCTGAAACTCGAGCTCTCGTCTCCGATTATCTGCATAGTTCTTCTGCCGGGTTTGGGCTGTCTTCAAGCGCTCTCGGATATACCTTAACTCGTCTTCTGCCTCTTTCAAAATGTCTGGTCCAAAAACCATCTTTTCTCCCTACGTCTGTCCAACAGAGTGGGGTTCTACCACTTGCGTCCATATAGAGCTTCATTGGGGGCCATTGGATACTGGCTTGATAGCTGTTATTGTAGGAGAAATCGGCATAAGGTAGACAGAGATCCCAGGTTCCTTCAAAATCCAAGGCAACATTCTCTTAGCATATCTTCCACGATCTGGTTGACTCTCTCGGTTTTCCATCGTCTGGGGGTGATATGCGGTACTGAAATTGAGATTAGTGCCCATTGCCTCATACAACTTTTGCCAAAAGTGGGAGGTGAACTGAGCTCCTCGGTCAGACACTATCTTCTTTGGGATCCGTGTTGGCAGATAACCTTGGTCAGATACAGCTCGGCTAGCTTCTTGCCGGGTAGTGTGTCTTGACGGGGATAAGGCGCGACCTTGGTCAGTCGATCCACTATTACCAGATGGAATCATGTCCTGCCGGGGTCTTAGGTATCCAACGATGAAATCCATTCCTATTTCTTCCCATTCTTCCACTCGGGTATCCTTAAGGGCTGAAGCCAATCCTGCTGGCTTTCTTGATGCTCTGCTTTACCCTTCTGGCAATGTCACAACTGGCGACATACTCGCAATATCCCGCTTCATTCCAGCCACCAGTAATGGTCCTTAATATCCTTGTACATCTTGGTACTTCCTGGGTGGATGGAAATAAGCGACTCATGGGCTTCTGCTCAAGATCAAGTCTTGGATTTCCTTTCTGTTCGGGCACGCAAATGCGTTTCCCAAACCAAAGCAGTTCCTTTGCTGTCGATGGGAACTCGGGGGCTTTTCCCCTGGGTCATGCTTTTCCTTTAGAGATACAATCTTTTCATCTACTTTTTGAGCTTCTTCTGATCGGTCCTCCAAGGTAGGCTGAATCACGCAAAGTCGCCACGTTCCTGGCTTGACATATTTATCCTTAGCTTTTCCAGCTCTCGACTTAGCTCGGGTGAAGGGGCAGGGTCAAGATGGGCATTACAATGGACTTTCCGACTGAGGGCATCGGCAACGAACATTTGCCCTGCCAGGGGTGGTATGTATTCCAAGGTCGTAATCTTAATCAACTCAAGCCATCTTCTTTGTCTGAGATTAAGCCCGTCTGAGTGAAGATGTAGCTTCAGACTCTTTATGATCGGTGTATACTTTCGCACGAGGGTCGGCCGGTTTCCAACAGGTAGTGTCGCCATATCTTCAGGCATGCACTACTAGCTGCAACCTCTAGGCATGGGTCGGGTAGTTCTAGCTCATGGGGTCTTACTGTCCCTTAAGGGCATACGCAACCACTCTTCCTTCTGCATAAGCACACAGCCTATATGCCTTAGTCGGGATGCATCACAGTATACCTCAAAGTCTTTCCTGATATCCGGAGGATCAACACAGGTGGGGGTAGTCAGCCTTTTCCTTAACTCATGAAACTTTTCTCACAGGCGTCACTCCATTCAAACCTCTGTTCTTTTTTTAGCAATTCTGTCATGGGTTTGGCAATCCTTGAAAATCCTTCAATGAATCTCCGATAATACCAGCCAAACCTAGGAAGCTTCTGCACTTCCGTGACCGTAGTCGGGGATTTCCAAGAAAGCACGTCTCTCACTTTCCCCGGTCCACTTCTACTCCTTGGGCAGTGACTCACATGCCCGAGCAAAAGCAACTCGTCTAGCCAAAACTCACACTTCGATGTACTTGGCAAACAACTGGTGCTCTCTTAACTTTTCTAGAACCATTCTCAGATGTCCAACATGTTCTTGCTCGTCCTTGGAGAAGAGTAGGATATCATCTCATAAAACTACACGACAAACTTGTCGAGATATTCCATGAAATACCTTATTCATAAGATCATGAAGAAAGCTGGAGCATTAGTGAGTCCAAAGGACATCACCGTATACTCATATAATCCATATCGGGTCAGGAAAAGTGTTTTGGGGTATATTTCAGATCTGATCTTCAACTGGTGGCATCCTGATTCTCAAGTCAACCTTAGAGAAAAACTTTAGCTCCTTGCAGCTGGTGAAACAGATCATCTATCCTTGGTAGAGGATACTATTCTTGATGGTTACTTCCATTCAGTGGCGATAACTCAACGTCACATCTCTTGGTCTTATTCTTTTCCACTAGGAGCACTGGCCCAGCCCCCAAGGTGATGTGCTAGGTCGCACAAAACCGGCTCTCAAGTTTGTCTATCTGCTCTTTCACTTCGGCTAACTCATTAGCCGCCATTCATAGGGTCTCTTGGATATGGGCTGTGCCGTGCAACTCTATAGAGAATTCAATCTCTCTATCAGGGGGCATTCCGGGTAAACTGCTGGGAAACATCAGGGTATTCATTGATCACCGGAGAGAACACTTCTTCCAAAGGGACTGTTTGCATGGAGCTCAGGAGGGGGTCGGTTCTTAGGGTCTCCAAGGAGGCAAACTTACAAAAAAGGCACTGCAGGGTTATGGTGCTAGTTGCACAGTCTATTCGGCCTTATGCTAGCTAACCAGTCCATGCAAGAATCAAATCCAAGCCTTGTGATTCAGGACAATGGGTTGGCTTGGAAACTAACTCCTTTAATTACCAAGGTAATCCAGGGCAAGATTGGTCTGACCTAAACTCCTTGCCAGGGGAGTGTATGACCATCTAGGGTATACTAAGACCTCGAACATCCCAACGCATACTTATCCACAAAGATTGAGAAATAAAGGAATGCGATGCTCCAGAATCAAACAGAACAACTGCAGGTACGAGTGACAGAACGTACCCATTACCAATCTGAAGCTTCTCGGGTCGTCTCCACGACTGGATATGATTAACTCGGCCACGTCCAAGGTCGGAGGGCACGGGAGGCAATCCGACCATTAGTATGTGTAGTCGGCGCTGTCCTCGACTGAACACAGGGGCTCTTGAAGTGCTGGCGTTAGGGCGTCCAGGATTCAGGGTCTTGCTTCTGGGGACAGTGTCGGCGAGTGACCAATCTCGTTGCAGTTGTAGGGCTTCCTGGGGCACTCGGAATACTCTTCGCTGAATGCCGGCTGAGGTAGGGCGACTGCTCCGGTATTTGCACTGAGGGGGTCGGGACTGAAACAGAAAGAAAGTCGGCAAGCTTGGAGCGCTACTGATTGTTCGGTCGAGCTTCGATGGAGAAGAGGCTGCATGCGGCCAGATTCGAGCATGCCGTGCAAGATCTGGTCTGGATGGCCTAAGCTGCTGGGGTCTGCTGGAAGGTGAGGAGGTTGAGGCAATCCCTCCAGGGTTTGCTGTTGCATAGCGGTCGAAGGTACAAGGCGGCTGCACGGCACTTCTGACATCCGATCGTGGGGTCTGCTCCACTTCTTGTTTCCGCGGCAGTAAGCAGATTATGCGGACTGGACCGCTGTACCTGGTCTTCAAAAACCAAGCGGGCCGGGGTACGGACGGCACGGCGCTGACGTTCTGCCCTCTGGTCCTAGAAAAGGGCAACCAAAGGAAGAGGGGCTCAGCAAGGATATCGGTCAACCAAACCGATGAACAGATGAAGGAGCAACAAGATAGCAAGATGGATTCAAGGCAGCAGAACAAGAATTACTCGGGAACCCAGCCTCAACGAAAAGATGACAGATGGGGCACTGGAGCCTAAGGCTATACCAAAGATCCACGCAGAAGCAAGGTAGGGAGATAGCCAAGAGTTTAGAACTTTCCAAAATTCTACAAAGCAGGAGAAAGATACTCAGACAAGTCTAGATTTTTGCAAATAGTATAGTTTCAAAATAAGATCCTCAAGACTCTACCGGGTGGGGTTCGTTCCTAGGGCAACTTTGCTCTGATCCACGCGTGGCGCCTCCGACAGGGTGGAAGGCACCATGTGCATAAGGCACCGATCCCAGGATCAGTAGTGGGTACGCACAACAATGATACAACACAGAGTTACAATAATAATAAACAGAGTACTACATATACGTACAAGGAGATCATCCAGGACAGACCCGGGATGGGCAAAATAATCAACTGGTAAACTAGCGAAACAGCAGAACAGGGCGGAAGCTGGACAAAAACTATCACAGGCTCGTTGGGGAACTAGGCTCGAAACTCAGAAGTCTTGTAGTCGGCTGGTCTGGAGGAACTCGGCAGCAGTCGATCTTCGTCTTCCACTCAAAACCTACTATCATATATATGAACAAGGTGAGTACTTTCATACTCAGCAAGCGGGAATGATGCATGTTGGTTAGACAAGAAGAGCTAAGGGTTTCATTTGCGAAAGACTGCCTTATAAACTCTTTTCTTTGCAAACACTAGTGAGTTCCAAAATTTTAGTTTGGCGGACAGAGGCTCACGCCTCCATCCAATCAGCAAGTTGCTTTTCAACAACTCACCACTTAAAGAAATCAAGAGTAAACATACATGTTCTTATTATCTTTACTTCGCATTTGTTGTCCTTTATCTCCCGAGTAGCTACAACCTCGTTGACCCTGAGACTCGGCTACAACAAATCTCAGCTGTGGCATTGATGCCCGCTACATGGCTACAACAGCTAGCTAGTCGGTCCGCCCTGGCTACAACCCGGGGGCTCATCATCGCGCCTGGCTACAACCCGGGAGCATGATCATGCACTGAATGCCCGCTAGGCTGGCTAAACCAGCTAGCTAAACAAACTGCTGCCCTGGCTACAACCCAGGAGCGTGCTCATCAACCGTCTTCTGGCTACAACCCGAAGACTGAATTGCTGCCTGGCTAAACCGGGGACTTAAACTTTGCTGCCCTGGCTACAAACCCGGGAGCATGATCTTCATCCTGTTACTTTTCATACAACTGTTTATGGTGCTTAAACACCCGGACCACACGATCCGTTTCTGGCACACAGGCCTTCGTTTGCTTACTCGGCAAAGCTCAGGTCACGGTTCCTTTCATCAAACACTTTTCACAAATCAACCGACAAACAAATCTACGCCATGGGAAAGCGATCCTTAATGATAATACATAGCCAGCCACACAGGCACTGTCTCTGTAATCAAGATTTTCGAATCTTTCTTTATTTCATAAAACGCGCCGATACCAAGGTATCGGTTTTCCAAACTGTTTAGTAAACCATCATTCTTTCCCAACGACAACAACGTTGCAGGGCTAAGCCATTTATCGCATCGTATCCTCAGATAGGATGCTAGCGTGCTATTTGTGGGCTCTTCAAGGGAAAATAACAATATCCAATACAAATAAGTGCTACTAACTGGTGGGGTCATCGGTTGCGCTTGCATAACCGAGGCCAACAGTTCAAAGGTGTAAACTAAGCATGCATATATTTTCCAAACAACATAGTTTTGCATATATGGGAAACAATATGATCAAAGAGGCTTGCCTTGTTCCAAGGAGGGGTCTTCTTCGGCGAAGGTGGCTTCGGGATCGTCCACCGGTTCAGGTTCTGAACAAGCAGAAAGAACATTGATAAGCAGGAAAGTAAAAACACCAAGAAAAGGATAAGAAGTAGTCGGCTGCAGAAAAAGGGGGCAGTCGGCTGAACCAGGCTTGCGAACCAGGCGACAGAGCTCTCAAAGCTTGAGAGGATGAAAACTTAGCAGAGCTGGAGCTGGCCGTTTGCAAAACAAAGGAGAAGGGGCACGGTTGGCCATATATATATATATATATATAGCCGACGTGCAAGGTTGAGGCACGGTATAGGCTGGCAAGCGGGTGGAGCAAGGAAGTCAAGATGAACTGACAGGGATATGACAGGAAGTGACTTTGGAGTCCAACTGGTCAGAGGAGTTGGCAGGCACTGTATGCTGCGATAGGCATTAAGTCAAGGCTAGGACAGGTTAGAGAAATCTCACTGACCGGGCTTCGGACTGACCAACTGGTCCAAGCGATGCTGCGGTTAGGTGAAGATGGATTCCTCTACTACATCGTAGTCGGCGTCCAACGGGTGGGTGCAACTCGGGGGCAAAGAAGCAACAGGTCTCAACAAGGGGTAGTCGCCACATCACCGTGCTCACTCGGCAGCAAAGAGGTCCGAGTAAGACAAGGAGAAGGGCAGGATACAAGGACTGAGTAGCAACTCTACTCGGCACAAGAGAGAAGGTAGTCGGCTGGCCGGGGAGAGGGAAAACGAAGGCACAGCTGACAGGATAGAAAAAGATTAAGATCCAGAAAACCAGTTACAACGGGAAAAGGAAAGCGGGTCGTTACATGCCGACTGCCTCGGCCCGGGTCCCGGGTGCCGCTGCCTCGGTCCGAGTCCGGTGCCGACGGGGGACTCATCTTCCGCCCCGAGAGCTCGGGAGGTCGGCTTTCCCAGAGGGTTGATCGGCTACGGCTTCTCCCGACTGAGCCGATCGGCATCGGCTTCTCCCGAGTTGATCGACTACGGCTTCCCCCGAGTGAGGCGATCGGCATCGGGGCTTCCCCGTGGCATCGGCTTCTCCGAGTTGATCTTAATTTCCCACACGGCTTACGGGGACTTCTGTGATGTTTTTTTTTGAGTTTTCCCGAGTGCCTCTCCGGGTCCTCTCCGGGATCGGCTTCTTCAGTGTCTGGAGAGCGCGGATGGCACGAGGAGCTCTCTCCCCGGTTGACTCGACTCGGACCAGCTCACCAACTACAGCATTAATGGCGGGCGACGGGCACGTCTCTGTCGTCCGCTCCGCCACAGATACGTGAGTGTTCAGGACGCCCCCCGTGACACCCGACTGCGATCAGAAGCCGTTTTGACTTCGGTGCAGGCGTGCGCCGAAGTCAAGCAGAGTCAGAGATTCTTAGACTTCGGCAGTGAGCTCCATCACGTCCCGTCCTGCCCTCACGACTCCACCACCCTGCATACCAACCTCCGGCTTGGTTCGGTAGGCGGACGTGTACGGCGACAAGACAAATCATACCTAGCTCTCTCACGTGCATTCGGCACTGTGGACTCCCCTCGCCTAAAAGGAGGGATCCAAGCCGACGGGACAAAGACAAGGAAGCTTTAGCATTAGCCACGCGGGCGAGAAACTCACTCTAGAGCTGTCCTAGTTGATCAACCCTCCTGGTCGAGCATTCTCCTGGCGAGTACTTCTCCTGTTGAGAACTCCTCCAGTCGAGGCTGTTGGTCTCTACGTCAGCTCGTGTGAGCCTCCTCGGGTCGGCGTCCAGCGGAGCCCCGGGGGCGGTGAACACCTTGTAACACAGCAATCCACATTCATCCCCACATAGCATACACACAGGAGTAGGGTATTACGCATCCGTGCGGCCCGAACCTATCTAAATCCTCCTGTCCCTTGTGTGCCATCCATTCTTGTATTGTTCGCGCGGTTGTCACGGTTCGGACGGTCCGGTCCCGAATCGGACGGTCCGAACCCCTGGCAATCTTCCAGTCGGGCCCCTGTTCCTGCCGAGCGCTGATCCGTCTGACGCCTGCAGTCACATGAGAACTACCCTGGGGCCAGCCGAATCTTAAAGGGGGGTCTCCGGACTTCCCGCCGTCGGATTTTCATCCTTCGACAACAGAGATAAAGCAAATTAGTCCAAAAAGGAAGAGAGAAAGGAGGGGAAAAGAAAAGGAAGAAAAATAGAGAAAAGGGGAGAAAAGAACAAGGAAAAATAAAATAAAATAAGTGGGAATTTAAATTATTGCAAAATTTAATAATTTGATATCTGTAGAAATTTGAATTGAATTTGCGGTCGTTTTATGTCTACTCTATTTTCATATGGACCATAATACCCATGTCTCCCCATTTTTAACACCTGGTCTTCTGGCTTGTCCTAATCCAACCAACTTGACGAACCCCTACCCCCGACCACGGAGCGAGCAGGCGACAGAGCGGTCGGCAGCAAGCGGTGGCGAGGTCGGGGACGGTGGTTCGGGGTAGGGGAGCAGATCCACCCTCTTTCTCCTCGCGCCCGGCTAGCAGGGAGTCTGCGGATCCAACGACGGTGGAGGTTGAGGATGACGGGTCGTAGGCGAGCGGCGACGTGCATTGGAAGAGCTCAGCACAGAGCTCGCGGCGTGCGAGCAAATGCAACGAGCTCGGCCTATCGTCACTGGCTGGAGGGCGGCGCCGAAGGATGCAGGACAACCTACCAGTGGGTGGGTGTTAGCCCGGCGCACCGGAAGGGTGCGCCCGTTTCGCGGGACCTCTTGCGTCCGTGCCCGGCGCTGACGCGGAGAGGGAGTCCGGGCGCTGAGGGCCTCGGGCCCGGACGCGAGGTCCCGGGCGCGGGCGCACCTTCGGTGCGGGGTTAACAGTGGGTGGCGGCTCAGCCATTGCTCGTGGTCAGAGACCACTCTACACCAGAGATGGCCCGAGCTCTTGGTGCACGACGACGACATTGGTGGAGTTCTGGTTGGCGATGGCAGCGGCCCGGTTGGTGGCGGAGCCCGGCTCCACCGGCAACGACATGGCTGAGCTCTCCTCGGCCCCTCTTCCTCCTCGAGAGGCGGCGGCGACGAGCTCTACACCAGTTCAATCGCTCATTTTTTCTTCTTGTAATTTTTTTGCAGGAGTGAATTTCCATATTTGGATTGAAATGTTGTGGATAGATCGCTGATTTTAAAACATCAATTGCAGTAGACATGGTTGTGTTGTAGGAGATTAGGGGCATTTTGGTCCATCTACGTAAATACAATAGACAAAAAAATTCAAAACATGTATTCAGGCATACAGCATGGCATCCTCCAATTAGACGAATTATAATAGTATTTTTCAAAACTGAAAAATTTATAATGGTATGATCTAATTAATCCAAAAATAATAGAAAAGAATAATATTTTAAATAAAAAACGAATTTGATGATTATATTTTAGAAGTTAACTAAATAATTAGGTTTTGAAAAGTTGTCAATTTTAGGGCCCCTGTTACATTAAATTGTGTGCATTAGAGGGACACAAGTTGATGGCTTGAATTAAACTTAGTCATCTCGTTTCGTTAAGATTTCCCCGTCTTCACAAAGTGAGTGTAGCTTAACTGTTTAGGTTTCTTCGCGGTGGATTTACTCTAGTTCATATTTTTCTAGGTTTAAGTGTTACTAAGTGTGCTCGTATTTATGTAACTATTTTTTCTAGTGATAGGCGACGTATTCATTGACAATGAGACGTTCGTAGCGACTTCGTCAATCTTAACATATGCCATCTCAGTTTTTCAAAGGTGTTTATAAAGATAGGGTATGTATATGCGTATTTATAAGAGGAGATGGGCTATGGTGCTTCATGAAGCATGGAGGAGCCCATGCTTCATGCTCCGGGCCGTCGGATCGTCCCGATCGACGGTCCGGGGGCGTTCCCGGGCCCCGGTCCCCGGGAGCCTGTGCGTCCCGGGACGGGGGGGCGCGCAGAGGCGTAATATCCTACTCCTGTGTGGTCGCTATCTGTGAAGGATGAATGTGGTTACAAGGTGTGACGGGGTAGGCTCGGAAGCCTGCCCGGGAACTTGAGGCCCCGAGTGGAGAGAGGGCTTCCTTGGTTAAGTCAGCCAGCGTCTCAGCTCGTTCTTCCCGGAGGTGAACCTGAGTCTAAAAGGCTTCTGAGTTGGAAAGCTTTGGCTTGGAAAGCTTTTTGAGTCTGAGGCATGGATCCTCCTTTTATCGATAAGGGGAGTCCACAGTGCCAAGATACACGAGAGGGCTAGGTATGGTTTGGCTTATCGCCGTTTTGTCGCGCACGTCCGCCTGCTGAGTCACGCCGGAGTTGGTATGCAGCGGGCGGTGAAGTCGTCGAGATGTGATGGTGCACGCTCATGCCGCCGAAGTCAAAAGGTCCTGACAGCGTGATCGTGTGTCCACGGGGGCCGTCGTGAGACGCCCGCGCGTGGCCGCGCGGACGACAGGAGCGACGTGCCCCGTCGCCTAGTTGGAAAGTTGGTCCGCTCGAGTCAACCTCGTGCCTGGGGCAGAGTGCTGATCGAGCCCTCCGCGCACGCAAAGGCACCGAGCTGGCGGAAGGTGCCTGGGGAGCGGCGCCCGGGACCAGGAATGTCTTCGCAAGACGCCCCGGGCACGGGATGGGTCCTCGGGGCCCGGGGTCCGAGGAGGTGGTTCCCTGGAACGGGGAGACCCGGCGCCCGGGAACGTCCTGGCCCCGCGGCTAAGCGTGCCCCGTGTCCGGGAACGAGGTCCGGGACCCGGGAACGGAGCTACCCGGGACCGGGGATGAGTCCCGGGAACGGAGATGAAGCTGGTGGGACCCGGATCCGGGCGATGTGTCCCGGGGCCCGGGACCAACGTTGAGGCCGGAGCCTGATGTGGGCACCGACGCGAGGTGGCCGGGGCCTCAGCTCCCTGGCCCGGTTACTGCCCGGCCCCGGGTACTTGGCGGAGAAATGCCGTGGCCGGCTGTCACTTGGTGCAGATTGGAGACCCGGGGGTGCTTACGTGGCAGAAGACCCTCGCGTCCCCCGGGTAGGCGGGACCCCCTGTCCCGTTTCGCCGACAAACAGATATTTGTAAGATGCCTTTTTCTGACGGCTAGTGAAGCAGTTCAATACAAGAAGGAATCAGAATTCAGAATTCTGGCAAAAGTGCTTGCTAATTGCTTGTTAGCCTCCCCGGGACCGCGCCTGCTCCCACGCCCGCTCTCGCTTGCGCCTGCACCCGGGGCGTCCCGTGCCTGGGCCCTCTCCCGGGAACTCGCTGGACCGTGTCCGCTTCTGTGTCCGGGTCCGCACCCAGGCCCTCGCCTGTGGCCGGAGGCTCCGCGCTCGGGCCCTCGCCCGTAGTCAGTCGGAACCTCCGGCCGGGAGCATACGCACACAACAACACACTAGACAGAGAGATTGGTGCTGGCCACAACCGCGCACTAATTTTCTGCTCTTTCCTTGTCCTTTTGTAGCGAATTTACAAGTGCACAGCGTCCGCACGTCGTGCCCACGACGCGTCCGTCCACATCCGTGACGTCGCCCACGAACCATCGTACAGGCGCGTACGCGAGCCATACTCGCTACGGCCACAACGTGTCCGTCTACGTCCGTGGCGTCACCCACGACGCGAGCCATTCTCTCTACGGCCTCACGCACAATAACGAACTGAATCGACTCGGACTGACCGACGCGAACGCACCGCGTTCTCCACGACACAGCTCAACACCACGCGACACACACGCACTGACCAAACACATCTCGGTCAGGTTTATTTTCCTAACATTGCTATGGCAGCTTGATGGGAAAAAAAAAGACATGTGAAGTTGATGTCTGAAGGCGCTTCCGCTTCGAATTGTTTTGGACAAAGCTGGATGGTTTCTGTGAGGTGGTGGCGCAAGCTTGGGGTCAGACAGCGCCCACAGCCGATCCCATGCTGGCTCTTCATATCAAGTTGTCAAAGACAACCAAAGCGCTGCGTCAATGGGGCCAGCGCGCAATCAGCGAGATCAGGCAGCAGTTGCTCATTTCCCAGGAGATTGTCCTACGCCTGGATGCTGCTCAGGACAATCGCTTGCTTTCTCCAGCAGAAAGGTGGCTTCGGTCGGCTCTGAAAGGAAGAGCTCTTGCCCTTGCTGTAAGCATTGTAATCCTGACTTCCTGCTCGCTCTTTTTGTTTTTCGTCTTTCTGTTAGCATAGAGAGAGTGTCTCGCGTCGTGGATGACGTCACGGACGTGGGCGTCCGGCCGTAACGACGTGCGGCTCGCATACGCGCCTGTACGACAGTTCGTGGGCTACATCACGGACGTAGATGGACGCGTCGTGGGCGCGACGTGCAGACGCTATACCCTTTGTAAATTCGCTATAAAAGGAGTATGAAGAAGAAAATTCTGTGCGGTTTTGGCAGCACCAATCTCTCGTGTTCTTGTGTGCGTTTGCTCCCGGCTGAAGTTTCAGGCTGACCGCGTGCGTCGAGGCGAGATCCCGGACGCAAGGCCCCAGGCACGGGAGCTGATCCGGGCGTGGTCGGGTTCCCGGATGCGAGTACCCGGGCGAGGTACCCGGGCACGGACGCGGTCCCGGGCGCTAACACTTGCTTCGCTGGACAGAATACGCATCCGCCAGCGTGCTCGTCTGCAGTACATCAAGGAGGGGGACACCAACTCTAGGTTTTTCCATCTCAAGGTAAATGGCAGAAGGCGTAAAATGCTCATTCCGTCGCTAATGCTTGATGGTTCCTTGGCGGCGAGTGAAGACGACAAGCTGGACATGGTACACGATTTCTTCTCGTCGATCATGGGGTCATGTGTCCCTTGTTCAACCGACCAGAACTTTGATGTAATTGGGATGGAGCGCCATGATGCCGGGGAAGAAAGCTCCAGGTAGGCCTGGGATTTCGGTTAATTCGGTTTAAACGGTTCGGTCAATTTGGTTAGAATGTAATTCGGTTATTGGAAAATAGCAACCGAAATTCTAGGGAAAAAACCAATAACCAACCAGTTCGGTTATGGTTAATTCGGTTCGGTTAATCGGTTAATCCGAAATAACCGAGCGACCGTGCGACCGGGCGCTGCGGGGCGCGGGGCACGGGCGGCTGCAGCCTGCAGGGCACGGGCGGGCGCGGGGCGCGGGCGGCTGGGCGCTGCGAGGCGCGGGGCACGGGCGCTGCGGGGCGCGGGGCACGGGGGGCGGGCGATCGGGCGCTGGGCGCGGGGCACGGGGCACGGGGCACGGGCGGGCGGGCGGGCGGCTGCGGGGCACAGGGCACGGGCAGCGGGCACGGGACGTTATTCGGTTTTTCGGTTTTTCGGTTAATAGAACTTAAAAACCAAACCGAAAACCGACTGCTGAACAAACAAAAAACAAGAACCGAACCGAACACCAAAAACCGAATTAACCGACTTATTCGGTTAATTCGGTTCGGTTATCGGTTTCTCGGTTAACCGGTCCCAGGGCTAAATAGAGAGGTGAACCATTAATGTATGACTAATTATTTTAAGTTTTAAAAATAGATTAATATGATTTTTTTAAAGTAACTTTTATATAGAAAATTTTTGTAAAAAAAATACTGTTTAGCAGCTCGGGGAAACGTGCTTACGAAAAATATGGATTTTTTTCCCTCAACCGGTAGGTTCAAATTCAACCTAAAAATAGAAACGAGAAGGAAACCAACACCAAGAAAACCGCTGCAGTTGGGTTCAGTCTTTGGTGGATCGTTTATTTTTGCTCACCCCTATCTACTACTCCTCCAATCTTAAAAAAAAGTATTGTTTTAGCTAGTCAAAGAGAGATCTAAGTATGAGGCTAAAAGACTATTATGTTCTTAATTAATATAGAGAAAAAATAAAGAGAATAGAGAAAACGAGGAGGAGAGAGCACCGTTGATTAGATGGTTAAAACACTAAAATTGTATTAAAACAACAGTTTAGTAAACCCTACTTAAAAACACAATTCTTGTGATATAAATTTTTAGCTTAAAATAATAATTTTTTAGAGATGGAGGAAGTACTACGTAATACTCTTCTGCATGCCCCAAGTACTTTTGGCCACTTCGCTATGCGAATGCGAGTACTAGTGCATGATATTAATTGAGTTTGTTTTGGGCCTTGCATGAAGATGGATTAATTAGGGGCAGAAGTGGCTAATTGCTGCTCTTTTTTATCGATCGACATTAGTCTTATACTCTAGCCAAAACCTTCCAGCGATATTTATTACCGATTAGAGGGAATACTTGTATTCCCCCCCCCCCCCCCCCCCCAAAAAAAATTAGAAATTACTTATTATTTTAATATTTAACTTTTTTATTGAAATACCATTCTCAGTATTTTTGGAAGATTCTTCCATGTCTACCCCTCATCAATTTGGTGTTTTAATGACATTAGAATGCAAGCTGCCCAATAGGAAGCAGAGGGGTTAGCGTGCGGGAATAATAAATGGTTGATTTGGTTACCGAAGTAAATGATTGGGATGTAATTAATGAGGGTAGCTCAGTAATTTATCATAGCTCTATATTTTATTTAAAATTTAATAGAACGACATATAATTTAAAAAAAATAGCTAATACTCCACCTCTCTTATCTTCAGCCGCTTTCTTTTCACGTACCATGCATTACCATCAAGTGGATCCTTCCAAATAGTGCCAAATGGCCCAAATCAGTACGGTACTCCCTCCATCCACTTATATAATCATTTCTAGATTATTTAGCAAAAATTAAAGTTAAGAAAAAAAATTTTAGTGTCTCTCATTAAACGAGTGATGGATGAAAATTTTTAAATAAAAGATAATTGATAGGATAAGTGGTAGCGTAGAAATATTTATACTATTAGATAAAATTAAATGCTTAAAATACATATATCGGATCGGCGGAGGGAGAGCAATGAGTCCACTACTCAATACGCTCAAATAAATAAAGCAAAGTAATTGAAAGCAATGGGCATGACTGAATTTTCTGTACGATGATTCAGTTTGCTGTTCCGACTTGAATGAATGTTCAGCGCTCAGCATGTTCCTGAATTTTCACTAACGTGTTATATGCCTGTCTTTATTTTCACTGATCTTTTTTTCTTTTGCATTAATTCAAAAGGCAGTTGGTAGTTAGTAATAATAGATAATTAATTGTGACCCCACATATTATTGGTAACCACAATAATTAAATGATTGAGATGTAATTAATATAGGTAGCTTGGTATTTTATCATAGCTACATATTTTGTCTGAAATTTGCTTCAACTGTGGGTAATTTAAAACGGAAAGACTAGCTAATACTCCACCTCTCTTATCTTGAGCCGTTTTCTTTTCACGTGCCATGCAGTATCATCAAGTGGGTTCTTTCAAATAGTGCCAAATGTCCTAAATCAGTTCCGTACTTCGTCCATCCACTCATATAATTATTTTTAGGTTACCCAGCAGAGATTAAGATTGCGGGGAAAAAACTTTAGTGCTCATCACTAAATGAGGGATGGAAGGTATCGATGGATTAGTATCTGACCGCAGTATTTATGTATATACGGTGTCGTATGGTAAGACTGATATGAAAATGCAAACGAAATTGTAAGGAGATAGAGATTTTTATATAAGTTCAGGCCCCGTATAGGTAATAGCCCTACTATTATTTGGCCATGAGACCAGTGCTTTCTACTATATCAATCTCATGAATATAGAGTATAGGGAAGAAATCTTAATCTAGTTTACTATTATATCGGCATAGAGCTCGGCATGCTAGTCACGACTGGTCGTTGTTGGGCTCCTCCAATGTCGACTCAATGAGTTTAATGGGTGGCTTGTATTGTTTCTCCTTCGATTCTATTGGCTTGTCCCTTTCCATGGGAGGTCTTGTATTTATACTCTTAGATGCCTCATTGTCTAAGTAGAACTAGTGAGATATATTAGGATATAAATCCAAACAGTCCTGATAGGGTATGAGTATGACTCTGTCTTTTTTTCTTTATTGAGGACTCCTTTCTTATCTGCGACCACCCCATGGCACCCCTTGCACGCCCTGCGGCTCAACTACCTCATCATAAGCAGCCCCGACTTCGGCTACCTCAACCACGGCTACTCTATGCACAACTATCCTTTACCACGACGCACTTCGCTTTGGCTACCTTGATTAGGCACAAAGGGCTATCATCATTGAGCACTCTCGTCGGTTTCTTCTCCGGTCTAAGCGTCCACGTTGCTCATACTTAAACTATAAAGGATGTTAAAGTATATGGTAGTTAGAGATATATGCAGGGTGTGGCGACACGGTGAGCCGGGGAGGCTCATCACCACATTCAGCGGCGGCACGGGTATATTTTTGAAACTTTTTTTATGAAAGGGTATATTTTGAGAAAAAATCGTGAGAAAAAAGTATATTTTGAAAAAAAATTCCTCCATTTCTCCACTGATGGCTCTTTTTTTTTTTTTTGGCCAGGAGGTAGAACAAGCACAGTGATGAAAACTAGCAATTTTGATCTGACTTTTGTTCAATCTGTTCTGACCTGTTTAGCTTGTAAGCTCTAATAACTGCATCTTTTGATGCCATTTCCTGGGAAGATGGCTAATGGCCATAATTTCCTCTCATCTATATAGGCTCGATTGCCTGAATCTCTATTAGGAAACGTCTTGAAAAATATGTTACCTGGATGTTCAGGGAAAAAATTTTCCAGCTTAACTGAGACTATTTTATTTTCCTGTGCCTGGATCTTTTGAGTCCCAGTTGAGATCAGTATAGTTAATGTCCTCATCTATGTGTAGCAGTATCTCCAAAGAGAGCACTAGCAACTCAAATGTAAGGACTATGAATATGAATATTGTTGTTTGATGACAGAAAGTAAGGAGCCATTCATCTGTACTCGCTAGTGCTTGTCAGATTTGATGAAATCATCCAGAGACAAGGATGTGTGATAATAGTTCCTCAGTGTTAAAATCTTTAGACCTGCAGTCTACAGAGCTTTGTTCAATTGCGTATTTACTAATGAAATGTATCTGATTTGTCAGTTTTGATGCAGTCTGACAAGTTTAACCATTGAGAGTGTGGTTTGCTGCATCCAATATTTGAAGTACAAACTTGTCAGCCACATGCAGAAGCTTGATGAGTAGGCCTAGTATGTAATGTTCTTCCTGTTGAAAAAATAATCACACGTTGATTTAATTTATTTTATAAATAAATCATGACATCAACCACATAAACTAATAGAATCATCTCAGACAATCTAGATATGTATGCAACGGAAAAATACATAAATAGATTGAACACGTAAAACATTAAGAATACGTACCGACGATTCTGTTCAGAAAAAAAAGCTCGGAGGAGATACGCTCGGAGCAGATGCACGCACCGCACGTACAACTCGCGGTACAGGATGGCGACGACGACGCGCAGCACCCAAACGTAGAGGAAGACGAGCCGTGACGGACAAGCAACAAGCAGTCGCACAGAGCGCTTTCCAAAAACCTTATTTGCCCTCTCCCAGTGCAGGACTACATGAGGACGACGGTTCCAGAGACCTACTCTCCCGATCGCCGGTGCACGCCGACGAGCGAGATGGAGTAGATGACATACGAGCGGCGTAGCACAGAGGAGAGGCAAAAATCCTAGCGTGTGTTGCGTGGAGGTGGCGGTTCGGTATATAAAAGACATGTGATTAGGACGTCTTCGCGTAACTGAACTGGATAAGTCGCGCGTAATCTACTCGGACTCCACACCAGTCCAATGCACTGAATAATCCGGTGAGTTCCAAAACAAACACCGGAATATCCGTTAGATGCAGCAAAACCAAAACCATTCACGTGCGCACGCCCCCCGTGCCCGGCCCGGCGAGATGAGGAGAGGCGAGTGAGCGCGTGTGTGTTTCTCTAGTTCTCTCCACCACACATTGCTCAAGTGACTAGAAGAGCGCTTATCTTTTTAAGGAGGTCTTTCTTTCCTAGAATAAGTAAGGTGGTATTAAAGTTTATATGCATGTCTCCCATGAGATGGTTTTTTGAGATTTTTGTAGGAATTATTCTTTAATTGGGTTCTAGACCCATTAACAATTCCAACACTTCCGAACAAGGAATATGTGTATACGAGATTCCTACTGTAAGTCATTTGTTGCTAACTCCATTCAGCTATGCCATTTGTCATCAGTGACCCTTAACTGGATCATTTCACAAATCAGCATTGATGTAGCTGGCAACATTCCTCCCCATAATGTCGAAAAGCAGGTAACCCGCATTTGGATGGTACTGTTGCTTGGATTTGTAATTTGGCTGAATCACTCGAAGCTTGGTCCCTGAAATCTCTTATGTATTGTTAACTCCACAATGAACTCAAAATTGAAATCTACCCAATATGCCTTCTACAGCTCGGTGTTTTACTCTTCCTTTGTTTCCTGAGTCCACAAATATCCCATTCATGCTTAACCTCTAACATATAACTGTGAGTAATGTTTTACAGATATTGACATATGACATGGGAATGTATTTTTGTCTCTTCTTTTCGTGTAGAGAATCACAAGTTGCTCACCATCTGACTTTTTTTTTAAGAGACCTTCATCTAACATTCAACAGAAAATCCCCCAAAATTTATCAAGTGTAACTACAATTATAATACAATATAACTAGCACCTAATTACAATGTAACTAGGGTGTTAGAAGTCACAAAAGATATAATATAATAGCTCAGTGGATGGGTGTGTATGGTGGGTTGCTTGTGTGGTTATGGATTCAATCCCCACCCAGTGCATGTAGGTTGATTTTTTACCATATTCCACCTGCACACATCTCAAAGTACATCCGATGGCCGAAAATTCAATAGATTTTCCTCCAAAATTTTTGTGGATAGTAAAATAGCATATCCATTTTTTTAATCTCTCTGGGGTGAAGATGAGAACCTGAACCTGTTCCTGTTGTCTCTGAATTTCAATGCTGCAATGCTTGTGAAACCTGAACTGAAGATTCTGAAGCCATGTGGAGATAGGCAGGTTTATCTGGCGCATGTGCGCTCGTAAACTTCAGAGCTCAGAGGAGGGACGCGTGGGCAGTGACGTCATTTTCTCTTGCCGCCTCCTCTTCTCTTCCCCACCAAACCTTATCTTCCCCCGCGGACGCGACGACTTCGACCTCAACCTCATGGCCGGCGACGAGCTCCCCGATGCGGCGGCGGCGGCCGACGAGGACCTCGTGGAGATCCTCGACGAGGGGTCGGGAAGGCTCGACATCGCGCGGTACGTGGACCACGTCCGCGACCTGGCGGCGGGCGCCATCGCCACGTTCGAGGGCACCACCCGCGACCACTTCGAGGGGAGGCGCGTGGTGGAGCTCCGGTACGAGGCGTACGAGGCCATGGCGCGGCGCCGCCTCGCGGCCATCCTCCGGGAGGCCCGCGCGGCGCATGCGCTGCGGCGGCTGGCCGTGGCGCACCGGCTCGGGGCGGTGCCCGCCGGCGAGGCGAGCGTGTTCGTTGCGGCGTCGGCGGTGCACCGCGCCGACGCGATGGAGGCGTGCCGCTACGTCATCGACGAGATCAAGGCGTCGGTGCCGATCTGGAAGAAGGAGGTGTACGACGACGGCGAGGTCTGGAAGGAGAACCGCGAGTTCCTCGACCGCACCACCGACGGCGCCGGCGCGGCCGCGCCGGCGAAGGGCGCCGGCGGCTGCTGCGGGAGCAAGGTGAGAGTCAATGAGAGCTGATGCCAGCCGCCGGATCGCGATCGGACGGACATGAGTTTTTTCTTTTTCTTTTTTTTTTTGAAAGAGAAGAAAAGGTATTGCTTTTACTATACTACTATGTGACAGTGTCACTGGAAATTAAATTCCGTGAGAAAATAATGTAACACGCAATATCGATACGAGTGGATTATGTCATTGAGCCTTTGTGTCAAAATTTAAATTTCAGAAGCAATTTCATCAAACACCATAATTACTATCAAACTTTGCCAAGTCAACGCAACAAACCAATTGTACACTCAACTACTAATGTGCAGTATGGTTGAGTAGTTTCAGTTCCTTTGATTTTTCTTTCCTAAAGAAGAAAAAGAGGAGTCACAAGATGATCAGAGATAGTGGCAATTGCATAGCTTGATAGATTGGATTTTTGTGATATTCATATGACTCCTGTAAACTAGTGATATAAGCTTTATTGTCATTTGTACTGTTATGTATCTCCAGTTGATGTTTTGATCTAAATTATACTAGATACATATGAAACAGTCAGCAATCACATATTACATTGATGTGATTATGTTCTGTATTCAGTCCCCCACAAAATGTGTACTCCCTTCCTTCTAAAAAAAATCAATTCCTGATCTACCTATGCGAACACAACTGCTTACTTCGATTATGCGTATGCATTCGTCCACCAACAGTTGTAGAGGATACTTTGCATTGGCGAGCAGTGTGTGGCGAACGCTACATGTCGACACTGCATGCATTCTGCAGCTAGATTAACCTATATATGATTATTCATTAGTGTTGGATCAAGAATTAGAGAAAAATGACTAGCTAGACTTGGTCTTGCAGAAAAATTTTGTACGCACTTTTCAGTGGGACGGAGGTATCAGATTAGCTCCTAGGCCCCTTCGATACTGAAGTTGGGGATGAACTAATTGCATCATGCAAATTAAGATGGATCAGTAGCATATAATTAATTAAGTATTAGCTATTATAAACTTGAAAAATAGCTTTTTGTTTTTTAAGAAACTTATATATAGAATTTTTTTAAAAAAAATTGTTCGGTATAAAAAACATGCTCAAAAAAAGAGTAAGTAGTTCATCCCAATATCCCATAAGCCAAATCAAACTATGCCTTAATCCATCTCCAGACTCCAAATCAAATGACGTGGCACAGTGACCCGGAGAAGAAAGGCAAGGCGAGAAAACACAACACGTCTTCGCGAGGAGAAAGCGTACAACGGTTTGCCGTGTTGGCACAGAGGATGCACGCACGCGTTGGTATATATAAGACAACCTGACCAAACCTGTAAAGAAGGATTCAGGAAATGAAATCTTCAGCAACTTGTTTACTTATGACCATTATCAAATACAACGATCCAAATCATCTGCCTTAAATCTAATGACCCGGATCATTTCCCTCCCCCAATCAGGATCGCGCTACGTCCTTCCCTTCCCGAAATCGCGCTCAATCGGCGGGGATCGCGCGACGCCACGACCCCTTGCCATACACCTTTCCCCTCCCGATATCACGTCTAGTCCTCCGCATTTGCCCCCTCGCCGCCGCTAGCCAACGCTAATATCACGCAATTCCCCTGCCAACACCCCTGGCTCTTCAACATCCCTGCCCTACCACCTTGACCTTTCTGTGGAATTAGCGCAGTGTGTGTGTGTGTGATTGTGCATTTGTGCAAACCCTAGCCAAGCCTGAGCTATCAAGCGGAGGTGCAATGGGGGTGATGTGCTTGGCGGCGAGGCGGCATAAGGATGCGTCCATGCAGGGCAGGCTACGGCGGCCTAGGAAGCGCGGCGCTTGGAGGCGGCCCAACGCGTGGCGGCTACGACGGACGGGGACGGCCTATGCGGAGGCAGGAAGGCATCTACTACAATGCATACGGCTATCAGCCGGGCAGAGGAGTCAAGCAGATAAAAGAGCAACAATGGAGAGCAAACTTGTGTGCTGTAGTGTAATTGATTCTTTGATTTAGTGATTTAATTATGATTTTTGAAGGTGGATACAAATAGAAAGAGAAAGAACAAAGTGGTAGGTATTGAGCATTGGCGCAGGACAAAAAATTCTTGGCCACGTCTTGCTTCTTGGTCTTGTCGAACTCTATTTCTTGACTCTCATCTCTCTCACTGATTTTTTTTTCTTTGTGTGTGCAGAGGCCAAGAGCGAGAGGGCCACAATAGTGGTGACATTATGCTCCATATGGTGAGCAAATGGATCCCCCAAGCACAAATAATTTCAGGTGTAGTAAATCAGGATAGGTTTTGTCTATTCAACATTTTAGTATTGAGTCTAAACTTTTATCTAAATTTTTTTTTCTTCGAAACACCTTTTGTACTTGCAATTAATGCCTTGCATAGGGTTCCTGTATAATCGAATTACTTCAACGAAGATAAAAAGACCACTCAGGTAATATAACTTTGCAATTGTGTGCTTTCTGCTTCTATTTGGTTGTTTTTTGGGTTTTCAAGTTCCTTTGCGAATACAAAAACTCTAGATGTAATCTTGTGCCAATTTCACTTGCCCCTTTAGTTCCTCATGTTGACATGTTTTCTGAAAGATTATAGTTCATTATCTTGCAGGTTGTTAACTCCGATTGCTTAATGTTATGTACAAATTACTATCTTTTTTTTCCTAAGCAGGTGTACTAAACATGGTTACTTGAAGCGTTGCATGTTGATTACCAGTTTCATGTGTGTTTAGTGCAAACATTCTAAGGTGTTTCCTGGCACACAATAATTTGAGTTCATTGATAGTACTTGACTTTTTGATCAGTACTTCTTGTTTTTGCATTTTATTGTAGGTCCTAAAAATATTTATATGTATTTTGTTTGCAATGGAAGATTTTTTTCCTTGATGATATGCAGTAAGTTGTTGTATCACTAATCTCTTGTATGTTCTCAATATTTTCTTTTGAAAAAAGTAAATGATGTTTAATTTATAGGCCAGAGAATGATCAATACAATGTTGTTATGCACGTAAGACAACTCCACATGAGATTGCAATTTATGTTTTTAATAATTATTTTACCTGTTTTTCAAGTTACTGCAGGGTGATGAATTCAGTATCACCGAACCTAGGATAAAGTCTAGAAATTTAGAGTAGCAGCTTTTAAACGTTCTAAGACCTTTTAATAACATTTTTCAGTTATTAGTTAGACTATTGAATTATGGAATAACTTATTTCTTCATCAGTGGCCAATGGTGTTTTATTTATTTATTAGCTTTGGAAAGTACCAACTACAACAGTGAATATGACTTGGAAGGATGATATTTTTGTGCTTGTAGTATTATAGCTCGGCACTCAAGATTTTCAAATGTCAGAACTCTTGTTTGGTTTTAAATAAAAACGTTTGGCTTAATTAATAATGTCATAACGTGGCAACGTGCGTCGCACGGTTACTAAGTAGTAGTAGAAACTAAATTGCCGTCTGCTTCTTCTTCTTCGACTCTTCGAGCAGACCACCTCTGTTATCCCCTGAACAGCGGCGAGCGGTGGCGGCGGTGAACCTCGCCGGCGTTTCCAGCTAGCCTCCACCCCACAATGGATCGGCACCAGTATCACGTGGTGGAACATAAGCGGATGCATCGACCGAAGCTACACACGCGCGGTTGCTGCGGCGGCGGCAGTCGTCGGCTCGTCGACGTCGTGATCGGCTGCTTGACCACCTTGCTCATCGCCGGTTTCGTCATCTGGCTCTGGAGACGTCGTGGTGAAAGCCAAGGCCACGGCGGCGCCTCCTGCTCCCGCTGCCGCTGCCCCTGTGGCTCCCCCTACCTCGCGTGGGGTGGAGGTGGTGGTGGCCGCTGAGACCTGGGCAGCTGAGCTCCGGCGGCGGCGACGCTGAGCGGGAGCTGGGAGTAGAACCACTGCAGAACTAGCTAATGTCTATCTAGTGTTCATCAGCGTACTTGCATTGGCACTGTAGAAACAGTAGTACAAGTTTGTTTAATTAGCTCTGCATTTCTGCAACAATTAGTAGGCGAGTTTGATCTAGAAGATGTTTTATACGTTTAGCTGATCTGGTTGAGTTCCTGATCAAGCTGCAGGCTAAGTCTACAAACTAGAAACTATAGTTAGTTGCTGATCAGTGGCCTTGATGCTGTATGAACTGAACACTGGTAGTCTTCATTTTTCTATGATGTTTGGTTGTACCAATGTTCTGAAGCACGTACGAAAAGTTTGTACTACTAATATCAAGGTGAATTTTTCAGCAGATCTTTCACTGTGTTTGTATTTCAAAAATGGTAAAAATCCAACGCTCCTCAATTAAAGGTAACCTATAAAAGGTACTTAAGTATTGGTGTGAACTTAGGAAGGAAGGTAAAAAGATAAATTTGCTAGTAGAGAGAAAAGGGCAAAATTGTTCCCAAAAATTAATCGGTACCATGTCGGTACTATTCCATGATCAATAATGCGTGGTTTTCTCTAGATTTGTTATTTACGTGGTACCAATGTTATTTGCTTGGTTTTCTTTAGATTTACATTTTGTTGACAAGAACACTGTAAAACTCCTTTAATTATCCATTACGTTATTTGCGTCGTTTTTTTATATTTATATTTTGTTTACAAGAACATGATTGGTTAAAATACCACACAATGTTTGCGTCGATTATTAGATTTACATTTTATCCCCTAGAAAACATGAACTCTAGGTAAAATTTATATTCATCTAGAAGGAGAATCACAACCAACACCTCATCTCACTCACTAATCATCAATCAAGTCCCTTACCATTAATTGATCTATTCAAATATTCATGATGCTTGCATCCATTTTAGCATGGCATGTCACAGTTAACCAACACCAAGATAGTAAGACAAGCAGCTTTAACTTGATCACAGTGACTATGATCACACACACCCAGATCACATCCACTTGATCATATCAGCACTAGTTGACAAAATATATCGCTACCATTGGATTATATATATTAAAATAGTATGTCAGGTCTTCATCAAATTCTAATCCAGTACTTGACCACATAATTAACATACGGGTAGGTTCTACATGCAGTCTATTTACAACAAAAGGCATGGCAAGTTTGACAACACCCTAACCCACTACTTTACCAGATGACATGGTCTATCATTAGTCAATTTACAATCCAACATTGGCATTTATACAACAAAAGAACATCTTCAACATTTTAACATAGACGTGCAACATGCTTCCTTGCAGTCTTCTTTGTAAGCTTGACCTTCTTAGGAGCCTCTGCATTTATGATATGAGTGTCTACACAATTCTGCACCAAGATCAGAGATTAGACAAAGACAAAACACAATAAATGGAGTTTTTTTTGTTATATATATCTTGATCATATAGCAATAGCTACAACAGTAGTAACAACACTGATCTGATGATCTCTCACACCTAAATTTCAGACAAGAGAATCAGCCTAGAGCAGTAGCATTTGTCTCAGCCCAACTACATCATGAAGACATGGTCACATAGTTAGAACCAATCCACTGGAGGTCACATAGGCAAAAAAAGCTACAACAATTAAACACTACGTAAACTATGTAAATTTTAGTATAAAGTGAAGACTAGAACTTACAGAGGTATTGCATTGTTGTTGGGGCTAGGTGCTGTTGATGGTATTGAAGTGCTTGAGGTAGCACCAAACACAGGAGTTTCCCCTTGTTTACCTAGTCTAGTGGATCAGTTATTGCAAACTGTAGCAAATTTATTCATGAGCCTTATGGTGCATTTTGAAGCTTCTTGATGCATCTTGTGCTCTGCACAGTTCACAGATACTCTGTACTCATGATTAATGGCTGCATGCTCATGGGCATACTTGGTTATGGCCTTTTTTATCTTTTCCATCTCCTGTTGCACTACACGATAACCTAACTTTGCCAACTGACTTCTGTTGGCAAAAGGCTAGATTACGCCATACATGTTCTGTAGGCAAATCTATGTAGCAATGCCAACGAAGTATTTATTGGCAATTCTTCTTTTCGTAGATAGATAATATATCGGCGATTCATAGCCGCGACGGTAAAACAATTTCCTTGGTATAAACAGTCAACAAAGGTGTACCTATGCGCCAGAGCGAAAAAATTGGATTGCGTGGGCAAAAAAGGCGGGCCAGCCAAAAATATATTGCGCAGGAGCTGGGAGGAAGAGGCATGCAAGCCAAAAAAAACAGAAAGACCTAGGCATCCACCTCCACATCTCCATCCGGATCTCCTCCTCCTCCCAAATCCATCGCCACCAAACCTCACCACCACCCCAATTGCCCTCCCCTCACCCTCCGCCCCTCGCCCCCTCGCCCGGCCTCCGCCTGCACGCCCTCTTCTCTCCCTCCACCCCTCGCTCTCCGCCTGCGCCAACAAGAGTGACAGAGAGGGTTGATTCTGTCGCCCCTTCGTCTCCCACCGCCACCAGCATCGTACGCTGCCTCACGACGCCCTTGTGAAGCCCAACGCGGCTGCTCCGCCCCCTCCCGATCTCGCCGCTGCTCCACCCCCTCCTGATCTCGCCGCCACCACTGCTCCGCCCCCTCCCAATCTCGCCGCCACCGCCTAGCCTCCGCTCTCCATCGTCACCACAAGCTCGTACTCCAACGGTGCTCCTCCCCTCGACAACACACACTCCTTTCTCCTGGCGCTTCCCCCTTTTCCCGGCAGCCCGTGCTCCTTCCTCTCCATGTTGGCTCCGCCCGCGAAGGCCGCGCCCGGGACCTCACCCGAGTCCGCCCGCCGCCACCCCGCTCCCGGGCCCTGCTCCCGCGCCCGCGCCTATGCGCCCGGGACAGCTCCCGTGCCCGCGCCCTGCTCCCGGGAAAGCTCCCGTGCCTGCGCCCTGCTCCCGGGACAGCTCCCGTGCCTGCGCCCCGTTCCCGGGCCCTCGCCCGGCGCCCGCGGAACGTGTCCGCGCCCTTCGCCCGGGAGCTCGCCTGCTCTCCCGGGAACCTCCGGCCGGGAGCAAACAATAGATACAGCCGGAAGCTCCCGGCCGGGAGGACGATGAACTCAAGACCTCACGCGAACACTAAGAACACAGAGATTTTTGGTGCTGCCCAAACCGCACAGCATTTTCTGTTTTCTCCTTCTCCTTTTATAGCGGATTTACAAGTGCGCACGTCGCTGCTCACGACGCGGCCATCCCCACAACCGTGACGTCGCCAACGTACAGGCGCGTACGGGAGCCATACTCGCTACGGCCACGACGCGTCCGTCCACGTCCGTGACGTCGCGCACGACGCGAGCCATACTCGCTACGGCCACGACGCATCCGTCCACGTCCGTGACGTCGCCCACGACGCGAGCCATACTCGCTCGTCTACGGCCTCCTCTCATCGTGAGCCACTTGCTCTTCCGTGAGAACCGGACATCGTCTGAGCTTGCCGCTAGACATAGTCAGCACGCCCCTGCAGCTATCATGACTACACACACGCACGCATACGTCTCGACCGGGAACGCACCACGGTCGGGATTATTGCTAACACTCCAAGTGGCAGCTCGACGACCATCTTCCTATACTGTAATCCAGAACATTGTGAAGGTTAGCTTGCATTTCCCTTGCTCCTCCTCCCTAAGCCCCCTAGATCTAGAATAAGCTTTAATTAAATTTCATTTATTTTTATGTCTGGTATGAATGGAAGCTAAATATTGCAGTAGTTAGATCCAACTTCGAGTTACTAGCCATGACTAGAACTTTTTAGTTAATGTTGTGTAATGGCCATCCCCTATGTTTCTGATTGGATTCAACTGTTTGTGTGTACTTTTCTTTTGACAAGACATGTTGCTACGTCTTCTTCAGGTTAAGAAGACGATGACTTGATCAAATAACTCATACTCTTTGGCAGACGGTAACCTTTCGCTAGGTCTGCTGCCAGTTATCGGTATGATTTCTTTGCTTCCATGCAACCAAGTTCAGTTGTTCTATATCTTGTTCTACATATGACCTTTGTTGATGCATGCTTACTGATGGCTTGTGATATTACATGTGTGGATGCCATAACTATGAAACTATAATCTCTGCTGAACAAAAATAAGTTTGTTGTTTGTGTTCTGAGATATATATTAGTTTTTTTATGTTTATATTTTGTAAAGGTGAATCATGGATAAACAATGGATGGATCTACCTAGGTACACCACAAACTCCGTTGGAATCATAAGTTAACAGTATGGTGTTAGTATTGTCTCTAAAATTGTAGTAACTAATTGCATGTAGGCATACAGATGGATATGTGGATGGAGTGGGCAGGTTTATAGACTTTGCTTTTGGTAATTCATCAAATGGGAACACAATATTATGTCCTTGCAAAAACTGTGCTAATAATTATTGGAGAGAGCGTAGTATTGTCCGGGATCACTTGATTTGTGATGGTTTCATGCAAGGGTACAAAACATGGTTGTTTCATGGAGAAGCAAGTACTTTTATGCATGATGATGGGGGTCACAGGGTAGAAGTAGAGAAGTCGAACGAATAGGATGATATTTCTTATTTTCTTCAAGACCTAGCATGTGGCTTGGATGAGATGGGGGATTTAGATGAGACCAATGAGGTGCAGTGCAATGTTGATATTGGGATGATTGTACTCAAATAGCTGATCCGTTGCATTATTTGCATACAAATGTTAATATTGATGTTGATGTTGGAGACCTTTTGCAAGCAAGAATAGACATAGATGGAACTATTGTTGATCTTAATGAGCAAGGGAAGTAAGTGTAGTACGTTTAAATTGGTTTCTATGTGGTGTTATTTTTTTATTGTTTGTACTGCACTTGTTCATACTTTTTCCACCTATTGGCAGCTGGAAATATTTTTCAATGCTAAATCATTTTCAATGTTTTTTCAGGAGAAGAAATGGCAAACGCGGGAAGAAAAGGAAAGCACCAGATGCCCGACGAAGCTGAAGTTAATAAATATGAGAGAGACAAACAGGAATATATCAAGGCAAATAAGGAGAAAGTGCAAGCTTTGAATGTTGGCTCTGTACTGCGCAACTTGCTGCATCGCAGCCACCAAAGAAAAAGGCAAAGGTATCTCTTTCTCTTTCAAATAAATGTTGAGGTTTTAATTAGGTCATTACTAAATAGCAATGATTGATGTGTGCAAATGTAGACAACTTCTTGTCGTACTGTTGAGAGGAGTGCAGTTGGTAAGGAACGCCATAATTTGCGGCCTAGGCCTATAGTTAGTGCTAATGATATTGTGGAGTCAGATGCAAATAGAGGTGCAGCCTTACATGGAAGAGAAGCTGCAAGAGGATGCCCTAACTTGCGGCCCAGGCCTATAGCAAGTGATGATCATAATGTGGAGTCGCTGAGAAATGGAGATGCAGCCTTACATGGTAGTGAAGGTATTTCTATTACTGATTATTGTAGAGAAATATTGAATTGCTAATGTAGAACAATGATTTTTAATCATAGCAAATCATGTCCTCATAGCAAACCACGTCCGCTTATAGGTGTAATTCCAGAAGCAACTAGTAGAGAACCTGAGAAGAAGGTGAGAGGAATAACTAGAACGGATGATATTTGGAAACGTCAAAACAAAGCTAAATTCAAAGTAGAGCTCAATGAATTTGGTCAGCCTATTGGTGGTAACAGCTCACCATTTGCAAACTTTATTAGAACCCAAGTGAGAAAGGCTTTTCCGCTTGGACATGATGATTGGAGGAAGGTCTGTCCAAAGAGGAAGTATAAGTTGTGGACAGATGCAAAGGTGTTGTAATTTCTTGCTAATGAATTTTTTTGTTACACTTGCTATAGTGCTGCTGTCTTGCACTAAAATCATGGTTGTGCCAATGTTTTCTTAGTTCTGACTAGTTACTAGCCTAGTTCCCAATTACATCGTGTGCTTTTAGGGTGGAAGAGATGTGATATTGTATAACATCATTGGGCCTGGTAATGTCCCTGTGGCAAAGGCAACCATTCAAACAACAAATCCAAGAGCTGAAGTGGGTGGTACTTGTCTTGGTTCTGGATGTTATGAGGTGGTTATCAATTCCGTGTTCAAAAAGGATGCCGTGCTGCCTTGTCCATATGGAGAGGTGCAGACAATGGCTAATGCTCGTGGGAGATCCATTGCATGGCCACTTGATAAGATAATAACCTTGAGAAGCTTCTTCTACCTTTAGTTGTCCATCAATTGATCACAAGTTTCTAATTATGGAACATTGCTGCAGATGAAGGACTGCAATGAATGGAGGTCATCACAACGTTCAAGACCTTCAAGTACTTTAAAATGCAGGGAAAAAATTACCTCTACATAAATTGTTGCCTATAAACTCCATTATTTCATTTTGTACTGTCAAAATTTTAAATGTAGTCTGCTAGCAATTTTTGTAGATAACTAGATAAGCATATACATGTACACATTCAATTTACATAACATGCTGCATAACTTGATGTGTTCAGTACACTTTATTTTAAAATATTAGTATATACCTTCAGCTAGATTGAGAAGATATGACTAATGTTGTGTTGTATTTCTCACAATTTAATTATGGTGTAGCTGCTCTAAATCATGGTTCATTTCTCTGTGGTATTGTATTTCTCAAAATTTATTGGACTACTTGGATATTCATGTGCACAACATGGTCCCCTTTGCCTGTTTGGACTGCTTATATATTCATGTGTATTTTCTGGTTAGTACATATATAAGCACATGCTGCATGATATGCTCTCTTAGTCACTCACTCTTACCAACCAACACCAACTGAACAATGCATGCAAAGCTCTGTACAGTACAATCTCCATATAGTGTATATTAACCTAGCTAGCTACATGATGCATGATAATGATATCCTCACTGATGCAGCCTCAATTTTCATGACAGGTACATAACTGCAAGGTGTTTGAAGTGATTTGGACAAGCATCCTTTTGACATCATGCCTGGGATGAACTAGCTAGCAAGATACTTTAGTTATTTAGTTATGAACCTAGTGAACTAGCAACTGATCTGTAGGCTATAACTTTAACCTATGACTTTGCACCCTTTTGGCTATCTGTTTATGTGAAACCTGTGAATTATTGCCCTTTTGCCCTTTTGGCTAGCTTGGTGGTGGAGGTGTTGCTTTGTTTTCTATATGTACAAGTGGAAACTGTCAGCATGTGGCATGGTGAAGTTGGATATATATTTAATATATGTGTTAGAACTGTTGATGAGAATGGCTTGTATTGTATATGTGGAGCACTTGATGAATGTTTTTTTATTGTTATACTATGATGTGTGTGAAACTGTGGAAAATTTGTATGGATTCTACTGTTACTTTACTTTTGAAAACACAATAAACTCTGTGTGTAGAGGTTTTGCAACAAACTATAAGTTGGTGAAAGTAGGGTGTGTTGGTAAAGGTCCTATCAGTTAGTGACTTCGCATTAGTTGGGAAAAGTATATCTGTTGGCAAAAGATGGTGGAAATGCCAACAAAACGTGTATCTGTCGAGAAAGCCTTTGACGACTGCTGCAACGCCGACTGCGTCAATTTCTGTCGGCAAAGCCTTTGCCGACACTTCTTGTGTTGATAAACATGCTTTTCCCCTACATATTGGTTTGTTGGCGAAAGTGGGTCATGGTGTAGTGTTATACATAAAGTGAAAACTTATGTGTATTAGTTACATGCAGAGTTGTAGTACTAATTAGAAGGTCATGTAAGTCACCTCAAAGGAGAAGTTTCCATCATCCAACTTCCTAACTAGATCAGCATAAGGGCCAAGACCAGGCATGTTTAATGTTTCTCCATGTGGCTCAAAAGCTTGTGCATAACAGGTGACTTCAACATTCTCTAGCTATAGAAGTAAACATGACTTAGGAAAAAGACATCATGTTTATTTAGATGAGACACAAGACATTAAAGGTTTGATTAGAGTACCTTGCATGATCCATAAACTGTATAAAGACCGGGTCCCTTATCAGCCTTTTTCAACGGATTTGCTTTTTCATCAGTCCAATTGTATTTCTCAATGTTGTCAACATCCATGCAAACATTGGCATATTGCATACATGGTTCTTTTGACTTTGTTGGGGCAATGATGTTGCACAAAGTAATCAACATAAAAGCTGTGATGAACTTGTTGTCCGTGTTACCTCCTTGAAGTGCACTTTGTAAATGTTGTATGGTAATTTGTGCACCCGATGGAACCCTGAATATGAGCTTCAGTGTCTTGATAGACTCATGCTTTCCACTGTTTAAGTTTATAGTCGCTTCGGTACAAGGGATACTGTTGACGCCGAAAACCGCCGGGTGTGCCAAGAAGCTTGCTGACGATCTGGTTCGGCGTCTGGTGACACGTGAAGGGCTGGGAGATCTGTTTAGCTCCAGTACAGGTCCTAAAATCTTGAGGTTCGCAGGCGTGCCAGTCAATTTGACCCCGTAATTGACAAGGAGATGAAGAAATTTGATTACTGATCCAATCGGCCAGTAAGCCGATACGGATTCCTTCCAGCCGATCGCCGCTATGCTCGTGCCCGGGCCCTCGCCTGTACTCGCGCTCTCGGGTCCTCGCTTGTGCTCGTGCCCGGGTCAGCAGCAACTGCACATCGGCTATCGACCGATACGGACTGATGTAGGCTCCTTGTAGCCGATGACCGATGGCACCTGTGTATCGGCTAGGAAACCGATAGGGCTATAAACAAATAGATAAGCTGTTAGTACAACGTGTGCATCGGCTAGAAGCCGATGATAAAATAGATATGCAGGATGGTAAGCCAGCCGACTGCTGAGAAAGCACACATGCATCGGCTAGAAAACCGATGATAATATAGATGACCAAAACAGTAAGGATAATACAGTCGGCTTTATAAAAAGATAACCTATCGGCTAAGCACTCCGATAGAACGTCGCATATACACCGATCGGCTCGACAAGGATAAATCTACTATTATCGATCTAGTAGTTCAAACTTAACTGATGCAGCACAGATCGATAATAGTAAAGGAACCTCAACAAACCGATAAATCTAATGCAACTGTGATGTATATGATAACTTATCGGCTATACATTCCGATAAAACACTTGCACAAAGGCTATCAGTCTAACAGGAATAATTTATCGCTAGCAGTTTAGTAGGTCGGACCCAACCGATGCAGCACAAACTGATGATAAACTATCCCCGATAAACTGATAAAAACTATGCACGCGTGATGTGATATACCTGACCAGCCTAAGAGGTCGGACCGAACCGATGCAGCCGTAGACAGATCCGATACACCGTGGTAAGCCGACTACCATAGACCGACTAGAATATCGGACCTAACCGAGAAAGTCCTAGCCGATTGGTAGTCGGGGTAACGAGACTTACCCTCTCGCAGGAGTTCGGACCTAACCGATGCAGCCCCGCTCGAGAAGCAAGAACCCGTTAGTAAAGGGTGGCGATGCGCCGAATTTGATTGATCGAGAGATAGTTTACAAGGTCCCCGGGCATACGTATATATACCCCGAGTTACAAGAGTCCTTATAGGACACGGCAAACAACTTCCTATCTATAAAAGGAAAACTAACAAGCCCTGATCGGATATGAGACCAGGTTTTCCTAAAAATTATCAAAACTACCTAATTTATAGATAAGGTAATTAACTGCCATAGCGTGGTCTTCACGATTCCTTCCCGAATCCGGCTTCTCCTGGATTAGCTGTCAACGGCTGATATCACTTCTTTCCTTAACCGAGTCCGACGCGAACCGTGCCAAGTTTTGGCGTTAACAGATACCAAACACAAGATTGAGACATTGAGGATTGACTAGAATTTGACCATTTGATAGCTCTATAGTGTCAGTTAGCACGTTATAGTGTTGTAGCAACCACACTCCAAGTTGTTTGAACACATTTGAACACTTCATGTTCAATAAACCTTCAAATCCTAATTTTCTAACTGTTGTCTTCTGATCAGGAGTGAGATGTTTCATGGATGCAATGAAGTCACCAGGACTGCATCTTGAACCCATCCTATGCTGCAAAATGTAGTACTGTAAAATGTAGTATTATGAGCCCACACCTGTTTCGGCACACCTGACAGGGACTTGAACTATAAAATGTAGTACTATGCTATCTTACTCCTCATGTGCTCTACCCAAGGGCAAAAGTCAAAGTAATGGAAATGGATGTCTATTAGCTGGGGTAATGTGTTTACTGAGTGATAACATGTCATGTCAGTTAAATGCAAATACTTCCTACTAGTGGCTCATTATCAAATTGATTCCTTATAAAAGTTTTATAAGGAAATAACTAGCAGTATTTGCGCAGCTATATTTAATTTATTTTCAAGTTTTACCTCTATTTTTTTCTTCGAACTCTAAAAACATGTGATACTGTACTTCTCATAATTATTGGCTATTTCAATATAACACTATTAAATATTTATCTCTGTTGGAGAAATTGGTTATATAGCATCTATCTTTCTCCTCCACATCGAGCCACCAAGCATACAGCCAAGGGTGCTTGCGTGAGTTTGCCAACTGCACCTCCTCAAACACACTTAAAACCACCAGTATTGTTGCCCTCGCACTTGCCTGCTGCCGCTCTCGATCTATTCTTCAAGCTCGTTCACCACTCCAGACATCACTATCTTCAAGCTCGTCCGCTGTCGTCGTGGCCTCGTGCTTGTCTATGGCCTTTACGCCCTCAAGCTCACTTGTATTGACCACATCTAGCCTGACGCCACCAATGATGTTGTTCTTAAGTTCACTTATTATATTTTAATTTTATTATATTCTATAGCTCAACATGCAAGTATGTCAAATCATCATCTCCACATTATTTTCATAATATTTTAGCATATATCCTTCCATCATTTATGTACTATTTAAAATACATCCATCCATAAATTCCGAAGCAAACCGCGCGGCGTCTAGTCTATAGACATGATATTTCAAGAGTACATTGAGCAATGCCCAAGTGCTAAGACCCTTGGCACAACTCTAGATCTAATATTTATTAAAGGTTGTTATTCGTAGGTCCAAAAATCCATGGAGCTACATCTGTGAGTACATTGAAAATATTGACACGAAGACATTGACATCATTTCGTTGAATCATTTTGTTACTATTGTAGATGACATATAAAATATTGGTACACCTCTAGATCGCATATCATGGTTTGGTTTAGCTGGCGATGTAGAGCTACTCAGATGTTAGTCCCCTGCAGTACAATTTTTCGAAGTGCTCCAGCCTACTCCACTCCATCTTATAGTTGTTCGTGTGTGACACGAGGCCTGAGCCCCGCCAGCGTCAGCGGCGCACCGGCTGGCGATAGCGGGCGGCCGAGCTCGGAAGTGCCGCTTGGTATCGTACAAGTAGAAGCTTGCTTGTTTAGTTCATTAGTTGTACTGGAGATGTTTATAGTTCAGTAGAACGTCGTCACTTGCTGGGGTGTTGGCTGATTATTTCCTTAGTGAAAACTGCAGCACAATGCAAGTGATGTTATCCAATGAGTAGTTATCCCTGGCGTTGTAGCAATAGTTTGAAGGCGTTTGTTCTTAATCAGTCATCCTTTCAGTTTCGACAAACTTCTGTCGCAACTTATAACTAACCCGTCTATTTACCTTGATGAAATTTAGTTGGCCTTATCTTCGATCAACCCGATCAAAAAAGAGAAAAAAATAATAACCTCCAATCTGTGTGAGCTAGATCCATGAACTATGTGTGCGTGCGTGGGTGCGAGGGAGAGTGTATAGTTTTTTTTTAGCGTAGATAGAGAGCATAGTGGATGTTGCGCAGCGTGAGCTGTCGATTTGGGCCAACTATAAGCATGTGCGGGCCTGCAGCGACTAGGCCCATGAGAACCCCATTAGATCGCTGGAGATTAATTGGGCCACTTTTCGCGAATTTTTTTTATTTTTATATTTTTTTAATAAAATATTTACAAAAGTATACCTTTATTTTAAAAATTTACAAAAATATACTCCCAACGCCCTTTGAGAGGATGTTTTTTAAAAATCGCCCTCCCAAAGGGCGATTTGATGCCGTTAGTATTTTTGTAGGCGCCCCCCTGGCCGCCCAAAAACCACCCTCTAGGAGGGCGACAAGGGGACCGCCTGTAAAACGCCAGCCGCCTGCAAAATGGCCACTTTTTTTGCTCTTTTTTTTCAACTAAGAACTCGAGAACACCAAAATCTTAGGAAGGTGCAGCTCAAACTGATGTAAGATATGGCCCGTAGAAAATTGTGAGTGTGCTTTAAAAACCGTGTTGAAACTTCGGACCTCGAAAACTCAATCTTCCCGGCCGAATTTCATAAAAAATTTTCGGACAAACCCGACGAAGTAGAGGAGAAGCGGATGTAAAATTTTCTGTAGATGTCTGCCTAGTACTTATTTGCCCGATTCCGAGACCGTATGCGAAAGTTATGACTGTTTTAAGGTAGGTAGCACGTGTTAGGGAGAAATAAGCGGTTATGTACCTGGCCGGTCCGACCGGGTTGAGGCAGCCGGTCTGACAGCCACCCCTCTAGAACAGTTGGGCGGTTCTGTACCGTTTCCATTTTGTAGGCGACTCCCTGGTTGCCAAAAACCGCTCTTTCAGAGGGCGACAAGGGGGCCGCCTATAAAATAGCCGACCCACGAGCCAGCCATTTTGCATGCGGCCCCCTAGCTATTAAAAAACCGCCCTCTAGGAGGGAGACAAGGGGACTGCTCGCAAAAGCGTCGGCCCCGCGGCCGGCATTTTTTCAGGCGGCCCCCTTGCCGCCCTCCTAGAGGGCGGTTTTTTAATGGGCAGGGGGCCGCCTGCAAAAGTGTCGGGCGGCCAGCCGACGGCCGTTTGTCACGTCATCAAATCGCCCTCTGGGAGGTTGGGAGTATATTTTTATAAAATTTTGAAACAAAGGTATATTTTTGTAAATATTTTATTAAAAATATAAAAATAAAAAAATTCCACTTTTCGCCATGCGGGCCCAGAGACGCAGTGCGGCCCATCACTGGATGACGGCCTTCCTTCAGATTTCTTCCGCTTTGGGCCAAACGTACGGCCCATACGCGACGGCCGACGTGTCAGGCCGACCTCGCCCTGCGTGGCCACGTGGCGGTTGCCGAGACGCTTCTGGAATATATTACTACACGTCGCTGCACACGCGTCAGCGACATCGGACTTGGAGTGCTAGCCATTGTACTGTACTTATCTCAGCAAAGTACCGAGGAGTGCTTGCAATTGAGCCTTTTCTTCAGAGCAGCGGCCATTGGAGTGAATCGAGCTGACGGAATCCAACCGAGGTGATCGTTGATCGATCATGGGGCACGGCAAGGAGGTGAAGACGAGGCCGGACCCCAAGGTGGAGATCCAGGTTTGCTGATTTCTCCCGATTTGATCGTTTTTTTTGTGTGTGTCTTACAGTGTAGTTTAAATTAGTGTGATGAGTTTGCAGGATGAATCGGAAATGATGATGTGTTTGGTTTTGTGGGTGCAGGAGAAGGGCGAGATCTTCTTCTTCTACCGGCCCAAGGTTGGCAAGGACGAGGCGCACGGACCAGACGACGTGCAGCGGATGTACATTGTCCTCCGCCCCGAGGCCGGCGGCGGCGACTGCGCCGTCGAGGAGAAGCAGGCGCCGGACTCCGGCAAGGAGGGACGAAAGAAGCAGCAGGACAGCGATGGCGGCGGTGAAGGCGGCCACGGGAAAGAGGTCGAGAGAGAGAGAGAGAGTTGCAGATTTTTCAGAGAATTTCAGGTTAACTTGATCGATGCTGCTGGTGATGTTGCAGGAGGTGAACATCGAGGAGCAGCCGCTGCTCCGGCTGATCGTGATGGGGAAGAAGAGCCTGCCGGACCCGGCCAAGCGCAGCCAGCCGTACTGGGGATACGTCGAGCTCGTCACCACCAACGTCAATCACATCAAAGACGCGCTCAAAGAAGGTACACACACATTCGAAGATGATTGATGTCAACCAAATTGCGGATCAAAATCATAAACTGATCGATCTGCATGCTGATGCTGCGATGTGATGTGATGTGATGTGATGTCGTGGTTTTGGTTTTTGAATTTTGATCTGCAGAGGAGTACAGCACGGCGACGCGCGGCACGCGGCAGAGGCCGGCGGCGAGGGCGCTGGGCGAGGGCGTGTACCGCATCCTGAAGCACGACTCCGGCCGCCGCGTGCACACCCACCTCATCTACAAGCTCGAGCTCCCCTCGCCTGCGCATCGCCGCGACGATGCCGGCGAGCCGCAGGAGGCCATGAACGTGGAGCTGGAGGCGTCCTACCTCATCCAGATCAAGAACCCCGAGCAGCCGCCACCCTCCGGCGGTCGCCGCGGCGGCGGCGGCGACGGGGGGTTTCGCGGGCTGCAGAGCAAGCGCAGGGCGGCGTTCCCGGCGCACCTGCAGGGGCGGTTCGGGAGCAGCAACCGGTACGCGCCGGCCGACCCGCCGGACCTTCTCAACTACGAAGGGTGCGAGTTCCTGCTGATCGTCCGTCCGACGACGTCGAGGAGGAGCTGGGGCTCGAGCTGGAGACCGAGACCGACGCGGAGGCCGAGCTCGGTGCCGCCGCCGCAGGGTGCTCGGACCTGGTGAAGATGTTCGGCGAGGTCGCCGACGTGAAGCCGCTGCTGAGCGGGAGCTGGGACTAGGTTAGTAGGAGTACTTAGTACTCCACCTTAGTGGCTTTCTGGCTTGCGTTGCATGTGTGCAGAGGATGTAGAACTAGTGGCAGTGTTCAGGGTGGTTGGTTTTGTAGAAGATTGCAAGCTCTGCAATTAGTACTAACTTTTGGTGACAATCTGAAGCACGAAAAGGTTGTAGCCGTATGTCAAGAACAAGATGAGCACGTTGGCCTCTGAATATGTTTTAGCCTTATCTGATCGATGGTAACATCTGGCTTCTCTGAACTTTTTTTTTGTTCCCTGCTTGAGTGAGAATGGTACTAGTCTTCTGAACTTTGCTAAACGGAATTTACTTGGCTTCTAGCAAAAATTTCAGTATGCGTGCTCTACAGAATTGGAATATGAGAAGCAAAATCTAAAACCTGTTTGGATTTCCAGATTATGGAATCAATTCAAATATGCAACACTTTATAAATTTTGACCATTCGAACTTTTTGGCTGTACTGTTTGACCTTATACTATCAAGTATAAACCCTGGAGCCACGATGTGTGTTTGGCACTGTACAAGTCTGCACAAGTAGAAGTTTGCTCAGCTCTGCAATTAGTAGATCTTTAGTTCTAGAACTAACGTTGTGGTGACAATCTGAAGCAAGAAAAGGCTATGGCCATACGACAGTGCTGATCGTGTGCTTGATTGATGTTCAGAAAGGGAACTAATAGTAATGTTCATGATCTTTCAGTCTTCTGCGACAGGCTCTTCGGATCAAGAGGCAGAAATGCAGGTTCCGGTTGCAGAAATGAAGGTTCCGGTTGTTTTCTACGCTTGCAAGTTCACAAGCTACAGGTTCAGATGCAGCATATTCTTCACTTCTTCAGACCAAAGGGGAAGAAATGCAGGTTCCAGCTCTCTTCTGCACCTGCAAGTTCAGAATCTGCAGGTTCAGATGCAGCGGGCTCTTCAGTTCTTGAGATCAAGGTGGCGAAATGAAGGTTCCAACTCTCTTCTGCACCTGCAAGTTCAGAAGATGCAGGCTCAGTTGCAACAGTGCAAAATCAACCAATAACACGTTCCAGAAATAGTACAGTAGTATCATCTACCTAAGGTGTTTACAAATGGCACCATGTACCTTATAAAAGGAGACACTTCATTTGGATATAACAAGAAGCATTACCTTGGGAATTTTGATTTTCTGCTCATGAAATGACTTTCAAGGTTGAGTTCTTTGAGACGACTTTGATCAAACTTGAATATTGCAAACTGAAGCTCTGCATAGAGCACTGTGTATACAGCATATAGCATGAGGTCAACCTGCTTTGCTTGATATATGAATCCTCCAATGTAGACCTTGTCATTTCTGTTCAAAAACTCAGTGAGAAATGAGTTGTAAGCCACTTTGATCAGCCAAGTTTTCTGGTAAGGTATAAACTTCTCAACCTCCCTTATCATATATCTGAATTTTTCACCCTGCTTTACTTGCTGCCTTGCTTGTTCAATCGGCAATTGTTTTCTTATGAACTGATAAAGCTTCATATATGATGATGAAGTATTATCGAGGGGCGTCAGAGACATGTTTGTTTCAATCAGATACTCATAAAGCCAGCCAGATATCTCCATTAGACCCAAACAAATCTGAAAATCAGCCGGAACAGTAAAGACATGACCCATAGAGACGAACAAAAGACTTCTCAACAGACGAGCAATATTACGGTAGTCTCGATCAACACCTTCTGGGCTCTTTGGGATGAATTGAAGCTACTGTCTCTAAGTTTGAATTGCCAACTAGAGGTAATTAGGAGTGTGGAAGTTGATATATTAGAAAAGCAATAGCCGGCACCATGGAAGAAACTGACGAAGAGAATCAGTGTATGAAATGAAAACTTTGTTGGTTCCCTCAATTTGGTGAATAATTTCCATGGTTCACCCAGGACAGCAAAATTCTCTATCAGTCGATTAGCTCTAGCAAAGTCA
This sequence comes from Oryza meyeriana var. granulata, assembly GCA_003991445.1. Lineage (NCBI taxonomy): Eukaryota > Viridiplantae > Streptophyta > Magnoliopsida > Poales > Poaceae > Oryza > Oryza meyeriana. Next base: position 41,470 of record RYFJ01002908.1, read on the forward strand.
ACGGGATCAAACTTCATCTCGAAAGTGTGTTCATCGATAGTGCTGTCATACTTGACGCCATTTTTAGGGATATTAATATTCCTAATAATAACAAAAGCCACAAGTTTAGGGATATTAATATTCCTAATAATAACAAAAGCCACAAGTTTAGGGATACTATTTCTTCGCCGAATTTAGTAAGATAAGGAGAAAATTGTCACAAGAACAACAAACATGGGAGGAAACAACAAATTTGTAACAAAGCTAGAATTATGTCAAACATGGCCTACCAACAAGAACAACCTAGCTATAGAAAACAACACTGCACACTAGCAGCTAGGCCAACAGAGACTTCAGAAAATCTTAAACACAATGAAGCACTGGGATGGTTGAATTTAGGGGACCTGCCAAACCAGCAGCACGACATGACCAAGTACTCACTTGATACTAGTACTAATTTATGTAACATCTCAATTAAACCAAATTTTTTCTACTTATATAAGTTAAATATAGACTTACATGTTAGTGGAGTGATATGTCACATATTGATCTATCATACCAAATTTTTTGATAACTTTGTGTGGAAACAACAAACGCAGGAAACCCTACTGGGTCAGAACAACCTAGCTATTGAAGTGAAGGATCAATATTAGTTATAGAGGGGGGTGAATATACCTTAACAAAATTTTTCACAAATACTCAACTAAACCATCAAGCATCTTTTTGAATCTAGCTATTAGAACAACTAGACTCAAAAGACTCGTCCACCAATTAGTTGGATTTAGCTATAAGAGAGCTAAAACCAAAAAAATTTTAGACGGAAGAATCAATAAAAAGATTTGCTCATTTTTAGGACTTTGATTACAAAAGATTTGTAGGCATAGAGGTGATCGTCTTCTAACTTATTGCAAGCCATAAGATCCAAATAGAGCAAAGATTATGAGAAGAAATGCACTCCACATAATTTTAGAAGGAGGCAAATCAATACCCGTGCATGAATTTAAATTACGAGAATTTAAATTGCAGGAATATAAATTGCAAGAATTTAAATTACAGAAATTTAAATTACAGGAATTAAATTACACAAAAGATCCAAAACTAAACAACTATTTCATTGGTTACATATATTGTTTACAAAATAATACCCCTCAAAGGTTCTCACAAAAGGCCCTCTCTCTCCTAATCTTAATTACAAAAGAGACACTAAGCTAATGAGAAGGTGCACATGTAAACCCTAGCTTTGTCCCTCTATTTACAACCATAAACTAGGACTGATTATCCTATGGAAAAGGTCCAAAATACTCTCAAAACTTAACACCTACTCAGCCTAACTGCAGCCGTCAATTTTCTGATCTCAGGGTCTCGGATTTTCGCCACATCGTCCTCACTGTGCAAGGTCCCGTCCGGTCCAACCACAAGGCGCCACTTGTCCCTGGACCAGTGGAATTTTTTTGATTTTTATATTTATTTATTAAAAGATTTGTAAAAATAGATTTTTGTTTGAAAAATTTGTAAAAATAGACTCCCACCGCCCTCTGGGAGGGCGATTTTTAAAAATCGCCCTCCCAGAGGGCGATTTTATGACGTGGCTGACGGCCGTTGGCCCCCCGCCGACGGCCGTCAGTCATTTTGCAGGCGGGCCCCTGGCTTCCCAAAAACCGCCCTCTCAGAGGGCGGTAAGGGGGCCGTCTGCAAAATACATCCGGGCGCCCGCGTCAGCGCCCCGCGCCCGCGTCAGCGCCCCGCGCCCGCGGCGCCCCGCGCCCGCGCCCGCGCCCTCGGCCCCGCGCCCGTGCCCTCGGCCTCGGTCCCGCGCTGCGCCCGCGTCCTTGGCCTCGGCCCCGCGCCCCTCTCCGCGCCATCGGCCGCGCAATTTGCAGGCGGCCCCCTTGCCGCCCTCTGAGAGGGCGGTTTTTGGGAGGCCCGGGGGCCGCCCGTAAAATGGCTGACGGCCGTCGGCCGGGAGCCCGATTGCCGTCAGCCACGTCATTAAATCGCCCTCTGGGAGGGCGATTTTTAAAAACCGCCCTCCCAGAGGGCGGTGGGAGTCTATTTTTGCAATTTTTTTAAACAAAAATCTACTTTTGCAAATCTTTTAATAAATAAATATAAAAATCAAAAAAATTCGGACCAGTGGGGAAACTCCTGGGCCTTGCGGTCCAGTCCGGCCGAAGAAGCCCATGCACCAGCCTCTGGTGCTGCTGCCTGGACCGGGTGCTGCTGCTGATGGGCCGGTCAGCCCACTCGGCTGCCAGCCGGGCTGCTGCCTGCCTCCTGTCTCCACGTGGGCCTGCGTGAGGCAGCTAGCTAAGCTCTAGCCTCCAGCCTGCTAGCTCCCTTCTATTTATTCGATGATCTTTCTTCGTAAATTCTTCGCAAATTTGATAGTGCCGTCAAGATTTGCGACGATCTCTTCGTATGGCGTCCATTCACTATGTACATTTATGTCCAATTTTAACACTCGATGTCTTGATCATTCTAAATCTCAACTCCTCCTGAGTCTAGTCCTGATTCGTCGCTGACCAAAATTAACTCTAAGTACTTGCACATAAATAGACAAAACAAACTATTTTCGGATACAGATATCATAACCTAACCCACGTTAGTCAACACATGCATTTTATATTTTCTTTACCAATTTTCTATCACACAAGCACAAAATAACGTATGGTTCTACATGAAGTAAAACGCTATACACAAGCAGCTAGGCCAACAGAGACTTCACATAAAACACTATGAAGCGCCTGGGGCAGTTGACCAGGGAACCTACCAAACCAGCAGAACACCATCACAAGTTTTTATTACTATTGAGTTATGACCAGCTACTTGATACTTCTAACTGCATAGATATGTAACATCTGATCAGGTTTTTATTATGGTTTGAGAATGTCAGTTTACCACAGTGCAAGGTGGGATGAAATAGAATGCTGTGCTTACCAACCGTCTTCAGGAGGAGGGGGTGGCGGCGGCGGCGGCGGGACATTGGGTTCGGGCGCGCTCGAGCACCACCACCTCGACATGTGGTGGTGTCCTTGTCGAGGGTGTTGTCGCTCAGGTCAACGAGGTTGGCATGGCGAGCGCGCGCCAAACACGATGAGACCCGGTGCGGCGTCTTCTCCCCTCATGCGCCAACGGCAAGGGCCACACTGGGCGAATTTGACGACGTGAGCTTGACGAGCGCCGCCGTATGCATCGCCCTCGGCATCGTCTCTCACAGTGTCGAGGTCGGGGAGGCCGCTGCACTGGTTCTCCACCAAGAAGCGTGCGCAGACCTGGATCACCCATGAACTGCGTCCTGGCGTCTCCGCGGCTGACGGCGCTGTCGCCCCGCACGAGGTCGCCGTTGCTCTGCACGAGCTCGTCGTCGCCGACTTCATAGGAACTGGACCGCGCCGCGATTTCAGATAACTCGCAAACACAAATGGATGCGGAAGGCAAGGCGGCCATGGCGCAGCGGCGATAAGTAGAGAGTCCGCACCTGCTTGATGCGAGGTCGGAGAGGAGGAGGAGGAGGGCGGTGTCGCTCTGGTCGCCTTCACGGAGTCGATGGAACGACCCGAAGAAGCGCTTCCGCTCCGCCACCTGAGAGAAGTGGTCGAGGGTGGCGCGGAGGAGAAGTTACGAACGATGCCGCAGCGGCGGCGAGGAAGGAGCCCGGAACTCGCGGTGCCTGCTCGATCATCCTCGTCGCACCGTGAAATCCCGAACAATCTATGCACGAACTCGAGCAAACCCCCATCGGAGCGATCCCCACGCCTTGTCTCTGCTGGACGACTATGGTGGAGGTCCACGCTCTCACCGGCGGTGGCGGCGACGGCGACACGGAAGCGGCGGATGATCTGCGCCACCACGCCGCGGTGCCTGACCACCCGCACTGCAACCCTTCTCCTCTCTGCTTGCAACAGAATCGACGAGAATGAAATGGCTTTTGCCTGAAAAAAAAAAAAGCAGCCGTGAAAACATATATGGTTTTGTGGGAGGACCAGTTGCTCGCCGTTCCGTAGGTTGGAAGCTCAGAGTAAAATTCTTTTTTTACCTTTTCTTTTTGACGATTAGAGTATAATTCTACGTGAAAAAAAAACACCGATATACCCCATTTCTGAACGTGGGAAAATGCCGGATATTTCCCCCCTCATATACAGTAGGGATGGATTTTAATTTTGTTACTGTATGTCCCCTTGTGTACTTTTCAGATACAATCCAAACTGTGTATTAAATTTTTTTTGTAATATAATAATATATTGGCATCTATCTCTCGAAAAAATTAGTCTAAAAAGGATAAATATGATGTTAAACAGTACAAGCATGGGTTTGTCGTTAGATTTGTCTTCTCTTTTTTAATGTGGAACTCGAATTTAACCTTTCATCTTCTAGGATAGCGTGTGTATTGTATCAATGTCATCAAGCCTTTTTTTTTTTTGAAAAAAGCTCATAACTACTCACATTATTTTGAGAAAATAAGGGAACATTTTCTTAGGGTGTGAAAACACTTCCTGCTAGCAAAATGAGTGTAGAGCCAGTCCATCTGGATTTAAATACTAGATTTGATACGGGTGTTTGTATTTATGGCTAATTACTTTTTTTTGGGTAGGTGACGTAACCTTCAGTATCGAAAAAAACACTTCCCGCTTCTTATCACACACGGGTATGAACAGCATTGGTCTGCCTAGACACCCATGCAAGTTTAGATGATGACATCAGAAACATAAATTTTTGACAACGAAGTTCAGTGGAAACATGGTTTATTTTTTATCTATTTAGCCGTTCTGTAAAAAGAGTGGTAGAATGCATCTTGGATGTAGAGGCGGGTTGATTTAATTCTATTATACAAAAATTTATTTTAATGATGTTAAGGCGTCAATTATATTTAGGTACTATTCTTAACTAATGTTGTGGAAGACGGAATGAAGTTAACAGAAAGGGTATTGTTTAATGATTAATCGGAATATGGATTATTAATCTGAATTGTGCGAAAATTTGGCGTTTGCAAATATATGTACACATTTTATAATATTATGCCCTTCTTTAGATATTCAAATGTACACAACTATATAAATCAAATACATTGATGTTGTTTTTCAATTGAACAACTATAACTTTACATTAACTCAAAATAGGTAGGTTTGGTTCATATTGGATGAGTAAAACATAAATATGTAGCCAAATTTTGCTATAGGACATTTAAAATTTATGTAATTTGCTAGTGAACATCGCAAAAACGTGCCATGGCTAGAGGACATCTTGAAAAATTGGTAATTTGCTAGAAAACACCGCAACCATTATTTTATTATTTCCGGGCCAGTTGAAGATAGAAACGTGTTGAAATTACAAATTTGCCCTTAGACCAACACATATTACTCGGCTTGGTTGGGTCGAACCAGACCATCTCTCCCCGATCTCCTCCCAAAACCTAGAGCGGTGGCCAGAGTACATTTTGCAACCTCTCCAAATTTTCAAAAAAAAAATCCAATTTTGTTTTAAAAAGTCCAAATTTTGAAGTTACACATTATGCAACTTTCAATCTGCCATCACCCTAAGTATATTGCTACCATAAATTATATTCTATCTTCACTCTAGCATTAGGTTAAAGCATGTGGCCCGAGGGGCATTCTTGTCTTTTTGAAGATTTTCTCTCTCTAATTGGATAAAAAATAATAAAATAATGGTTGCGGTGTCCTCCAGGATATGATATGGGCTACCATTGTTGTTATGGCTAAAGCTCGGTTTCTAGCAATTAAGCGTCCGCTTTTTATTTAATCGTTCAAAGAATCGTCCGTATATTGCACTTGATGATAATTTAGAGTTATTTTTTAGGTTTTTGTTTAGCATTGTCTATATCTTGTTATATATTTGGCAAATTTTGCTATAGAACTCTTAAAGTTTGCGTAATTTGCTGATAAACATTGTAAAAACGTGCCACAGCTGAAGAACACCTCTAAAAACTGTAATTTCACTGTTTCTAAGGTATATAAGCTGCATGTTAATGGAGCGCGTGGGGCTTAATCAGGCTCCTGTTTTTCTTGTACAATGCCCACTCAAACTCCTGATTAATGATAGAGGGCCTGGTTAAAAAGAAAAAAGAAAACCACAACGACACGGTAGACAAGAGGAAACTCTTTTAATCCTTCGAGGAGACATTTTCTTGTTTTTTTGTATACTATCTAAATAGTTATAAATAAATTTAAAAAATTTTGACAAGATAAATTAATATGTGATATATCATTTTACAAACATACAAGTTTGAATTTTAGTTCTATAAGTTGCAACAAAAAAACGACTTTAAATATGCCTATACTACTCAGAGTTTAATTTATTCTTTTTGTCACAACTTGTAGGGATTAAATTCAAACTTGCACGTTTATGGAGTAATATATCACATGTTAATCTATTTTATTAATTTTTTTAAAAATAATTATAAATATTTAGACGACATGTAAAAACGATGGAACATCCCGGATTAGGATCCATTTCTGAGAAGGGGAGTTTTTTTTTCCATCCTAAAGCTGAAAGAGGAGATGTTTGGCGCAGTGGAGCCGAAAAGGCCCAAAAGATAAAGTAAATGGGCCAGAAAAATTTTGGGCCTTCTAAATAGACCGGCTTTCTCGTGCTACAGATATGAGCCAGAAATTTGGGCCTTCCAGATAGACCTATTTTGCTAGGAATTTGTCCAGAGAAAGCATCTAATTTCAGTTGCAGAATTTTTACTGTTACTAATTTAATTTTTTTTTAAATTTACAAAACTAATTTTCGGTTTGAATCATTTACAAAACTAGTCTCTTGCCGCCCTGGGCCACGGCGGGATTTAAAAACCGCCGTGGCCCAGGGCGGCGAATGGCATCCCGTCACCCGGGGCTAACGGCTCCGGCGGCCGTTAGCCGCGGGGAGGCCACGTGGATTCGCCGCCCTGGGGGAGGGCGGCGAATGCCCCTAGGAGGCCGAATGCAAAATTGCATTCGCCGCCCTGGGGGACGGCGGTTTTTAGCATAGTAAACGGACGGTCCGCACAAGGATCGGACCGTCCGAATCCAGGGGGCCGCCTGCAAAATTTTTTTTTCTTTTTTTTTGATATTTTTTCTCAACTAGCAACACGAGAATAGAAAAATCTCGTGAAGGTGCAGCTCAAACCGATGTAAGATGTGGCCTGTAGAAAATTACGAGTGTGCTTTAAAAACCGTGCTGAAACTTCGGACCTCAAAAACTCAATCTTCCCGGCCGAATTTCGTAAAAATTTTTTGGACAAACCCGACGAAGTGGGGGGGAAGCGGATGTAAAATTTTCTGTAGATGTCCGTAGAGTACTTATTTGCCCGATTCCGAGACCGTATGCGAAAGTTATGACTGTTTTAAGGTAGGTAGCGCGCGTTACAACAATTTGCCGTCGATTCGGACCGTCCGATCGGTGTGCGGACGGTCCTATGCATTCGCCGCCCTGGGGGACGGCGGCGAATGCCCCCAGGGGGCCGAATGCAAAATTGCATTCGCCGCCCTCCTAGGGCGGCGAATGCAATTTTGCATTCGGCCCCTGGGGGCATTCGCCGCCCTCCCCCAGGGCGACGAATCCACGTGGCGTCCCCGGGGCTAACGGCGGCCGGCGCCGTTAGCCCCGGTGACGGGGATGCCATTCGCCGCCCTGGGCCACGGCGGTTTTTAAATCCCGCCGTGGCCCAGGGCGGCAAGAGACTAGTTTTGCAAATGATTCAAACCGAAAATTAGTTTTGTAAATTAAAAAAAAAATTAAATTAGTAACAGTAAAAATTCTTCAGTTGCATCTATATAGTTATAGGTGGCCAAACGGGCTGCCCGGCCCGGCCCGGCCCTAGCACGATAGTGGCACGGCACTATGCGGCACGGCCCGTGTAGGCACGGTTCCTGTAGCGGGCCGTGCCGTGCCGGCCCGCGTGCCTCCCCCCCGGCCCAGGCACGGCACGCCGAGGTCATGGGCCGTGCCGTGCCGGCACGGCTCGTCGGCGGCCCACCGTGCCCGGGCCGGCCCGGTCCGCCGACGCCTGCCGCCGCGCGTCCGGCGTCCCCGGGCTCGGCCGCTTGCCGCCGCCCTCCGCCGCCGTCTCCCCGCCTGCGCGCCGCCCCCTCCACCGCCTGCCGCCGCCTCGGCCTCCTCCCGGCCTCCTCGGCTCCTCCGCCTCCTCCCGCCGCGTCGGCCTCCTCGGCTCCTCCGCCTCCTCCCGCCGCCTCGGCCTCCTCCGCCCCCTCCGCCGCCGCCGCCTCCCGCGAGCGCCTCCCCGGCCTCCGCCGCCGCCTCCCCGCCTGCGCGCCGCCCCCTCCACCGCCTGCCGCCGCCTCGGCCTCCTCCCGGCCTCCTCGGCTCCTCCGCCTCCTCCCGCCGCCTCGGCCTCCTCCGCCCCCTTCGCCGCCGCCTCCCGCGAGCGCCTCCCCGGCCTCCGCCGCCTGCCGCCGCCCTCCGCCGTCGCCTCCCCGCCTGCGCGCCGCCCCCGAGGCTGCCGTCCGCCGCCTCCCCGCCTGCGCCGAGCCCGTGCCGGCTCGTGCCCCGTGCCCCGCGCCTCTTGCCGTGCCCGTGCCCCACGCCCCTTGCCGTGCCCGTGCCCGCGCCCCCGCCCCGTGCCCAGTTCCCGTGCCCGTGCCCCGTGCCCAGTGCCCGGTCGGGCCGCTACAGTCCACGGGCCGTGCCGTGCCGGCCCGCCGTGCCGCACCGCCGGCCCAGGCACGGCACGGCTACTCGGGCCGTGCCGGCACGGCCCACGGCCAACCGTGCCGGGCCGGGCCGGGCACGGTTACTGTAGCACCGTGCCAGGGCCGGCCCGACGGGGCACGGCCCATTTGGACATCTCTATATATAGTTAAGGTGGTGTGCAAAATATTTTTTTTCTTCACATTAACAACCGAGAACATTCATCTTATATATCAGCAAACTGATTTTACAACTCGTTCTTGCTTTACTTCATTCCATTGACATGGCTCAGGTTATAGAGCCCCGACCAAAGCTCACAGTTCAGGCTTACGTCACAGCAGTAACGTGTGTTTTACCAACAGTTACAGCAAGCACTCCAAAAAAAAAGAAAGAAAGAAAAACACCGAGCAAAATATGAAATTATGAATTAAACATTTCAAATTGAATTTTTAAGTAAAAGTCGGTCACGCTTTGTCTTCAGTGCCGGTTATACTGGGATACTTCTCTGTCAGAAGGATACTGAGTAATGTCTGAACTTGTCTGAACATTACAAACTCTCATTTCTGAGTTCGCTGAAACAGGGTCTTGATCTTCTGTATGCGCTTCGTTTTGGGAAATTCTCTTATTCTGATCTTCCATGTGTGACACCACATACAAAACATTGTATCGTGATAATCTGTTCTATCTGGTGGTACTGCAACCATTGCCACTGAGCACCGCTGCTTCTCAGCTTCTGAGAGCAGTAGTTCAGCACAGGCATATTGCTCACGGTCCTCTAAGAATCTATCCACTGTGACTTCAACTTCATCCCAAAATCTGCCACCTCTACCTTCGAAAACAAAACAGCAATGTAGAGAAATTAGGATAATATGGTACCTTTATTTCCTAGTAATGGGGGTACTGATTTAAATTATGATTACTGATTTGTGAAAGAGGTAAAACATAACTTCTCGCTGAACATGGAAGTTATTGCTGGCCGAACATGGAGTAACCATGTACTGTATTAGTTCTTGTATATCAACATGCCCATGCAGGATGAAGCTTGCCCGATGATGTTTCCAACAGTATACATTCATCTGAAGAGATTGCCTGCAAACATCAAGTGCACAGAAATTCATCATTGAACCTTGCCCCCTTCTTTTGGTATCAAAGTATGCTTCCATGCGTCAAACAAGAAGAAACGGATGAAAAATCATACTTGTACTCCAAATAAGCAAATACCACACACATGAAAAATCTTCACATATCTTACTAATATCCAAGACCGTATGTTAGGAAGTCTAAAGATATGTTAGGAACTGTTATGTAAGTCTGTTTGTTGACCTGATAAAGGCAACTGCTGCCTTCATAAATCATGCAAAGGAAGCATAACAAAAATTTCTCAGAAACACAATGGCATTTGAAGCCCCAATGTTAAAAGAAAGGGAAAACAATTCTAAATTTTCCATAGGAAGCACGGTGCCACTGGGAGCTTCAAGTTTATGTAACCAAAACCATATAATCAGTAAACAGTGTTGATAGGATGGGAGAGAAAAAAAAAGAGATTGGTGCGTCAGAACATGACTAATGATATGGTATGCAGGACATCTGATATCTTTCCAATCTATGGATAGCATATATGCAGCTTAAATACATCATAAAAGGGAATCTGTGGGCATCATGGTGTCATAAGGATACTGCTAGAGAAACATTTTGTTCTGCATGCATTTTAGCAAGAAATATGTTGAAACATCATGACGCAGGAGCATAGTTCCCTTATAAAACATGAACCAATGCATCTTCAACTCTTAAAACATAACCTCATTCTCCTATTGGGAAAAAGGAGAACATAGCATTGAGAATAGCATGAGGGTGAAAGTAAGAAAAAAACATACTTAGGATGTAAGATTGTGTTAAGATGGACAAAGCAACGGCAGTGGCAGATAAGTTGATATACAGAGTACAATGCATGTGCAGCAAGTAGCATAGAGCAAACATACAGGAATGAGAAATAAATTTTCTATCGTAACAACTCCAAAATTTAAATATGAGATCGAGAAAACAAAGATCATACACACTATTAGAAATAAATATTAAAAAAATTCATTCTTCATTACAAATCCAAGCATACATATCATACGAATGCTTTCTTTCGTTCAAATAGCCTAACAATATGTGAGCATCATCACTCTCGAGCCTCTTTGCTGTAAAACATAAAAACCATGTAACTATATACCTTTATACTTCAATTCCTCTACCTAGCTAGCTTGCTTTTGCATGGGCCATACCTTAATTAAATATCAGATCTGAGTACAGTTTGTAAAATATTGTTCCAAGAAAACCAGATATATGAGTTTAATTTCATAGGAAAAAAGGGCTAATGAACATACCTTTGACACATGCTAAGAGCAGGATGGTTTATATGTGCGTATGTGCCATGCATATAACTAGATAATCAGCGCATTACAAAGAAAGCAGAAGTGTACATCATATTCTCTGAACACCTAATCACAGTGCCTGCCAGTTGGTTAACAACCTTTTTCCCACGAGGGCATGGAAGAAAATATGAAAATCATTCGATCGCATGCATTGACAAGTACCCGCCAAAGAAAAGCTAGATCAATATAGGAATTGGAGCAACCGCAAAATAGCACACTCTAGTAGGCAGGCAGTGCATGCACTGGCAGAACAATCTTTAGCTCAATTATATGTGATTGATTCAGCAGCTGGTGGATTCAAGCACTTATCAACAAGCCATGTAATATAACAAACACTTGTAAAGTTCCATCTGGTCTAGGCCACACCAAGATCAACCCGATAGATCAAACACCAACAAGTGATAAAGTGATGACCAACTAACTGGGTAAAAATCTATTATTTTGAGTCTGAACATTAATACTGCAATAGGAACAAAAAAAATCATGAGAAGAGTGATTAGTGAAGCGCATGTTAGAAACCTTCAAGCAGGTGTTACGCTCCCCTTCTCGCTGAGGACCTTTGCAGCCAGAGGAAAGGAACTGCCATGAGAGATTCGCTGCAAGTCTCCCAGACTCCCAGGACCTAGGAAGCCACAACCGCCGCCGCTGTCATGGTCAGCTCGGTCCTACCCTCTGGTGGTGACCTCCCACTGCCAACAGGCCGGCTTCTTCCTCTCCCTAGGTTCTGTTCGAAAAGACTATTTAAAGAATGTTCACGTGTAGGACGTTCGTGTGAAACGCCTCCAACCTTTTGTTTTTGGCATCACCTTTTTATATACGGGAAGTTTACACGTTCGATTCAAATTCGAAATTAGAGTTTCAGCATAGAATTTTATATAAATAAACTTTTTTATTTATATATATAATATTTTCTATGTATAAAGTTTCTATTTATATAGTTTATATGTCCGATTTTGGATTTTGATTTGATTTGGAATCAAATTCTTTTATGTAGAATGTCTACGTATTAAAAATTTATATGTATAACGTTTATGTGTATAAAGTTTATATGTATAAAGTTTTTGTGTATAAAGATTTTTTACCGCACGTGAGTTAGACCGAAGCATTCGCACGTGGACCAGACGCGTAAACGCTCGCTCATTAGACCTCCCCCCTACTGCCACCATCCCAGCAAGCTGCTGCAACCACCTCTGCTAGAGCCTTCCTGTACCATGACAACCTCCAGAAGAAGCACCTGTGTGAACTCAACAAACACACAAAGAAGAAAATAAAACCCTCCTCCCTCCCTCTAGCTACTCGTCCTCCTACCTCCTCCTTTTCTATCCAACTCTACCAATCTCTTTACAATACTTCTTCTAGCTCAAAATAGCTTTTTTTTTTCTTTCTCATTTGTCTCACAAAAGCTATTTTTAGAGTAATTAATATATTGAAGTTTATTAAAGTAGGGGACAAATATATTAGAGTTTGCTAAAGTAGAGAACAAATGTATTGAAGTTTGCTAAAGTGAGGAACAAATACATTAGAGTTTGATAAAGTGAAAGACATTCTAGTCTTTTAGCTTTGTATTGGTACGTGTGAGATGGATTAAAAATAAAGTCTTTCTTGGGACAGAGTTAGTAGAATGGAGCAAAAGTTAACCCCCGATCCTCTCTTTCTACCACCAACCAGAGAACAGAGACCACCTTCCTCCCTCGCTCCTTTTCTGCTAAAAAACATAACTACAAAATCAACACCCTACCCCATAACTGTAGGGGACAAATCAACCCAAAATCACCCACAATGCAACTGTGTTGGTCAAAGTGCAAGAAGAGGCAGTCACACTCATCACCTCACTGCTGGCAGAAAGCTGCAACGTGTGGGAGAAGACAGAAGCCTCGCCAAACACTGAGAACCCCAACACTCACCACTGACCATCAGACGAGGTATTAACTACATCAAGCTCTCCCCTTTGAGAGTTTTCCTCTCCTTTGAGAACCCCCAAATAGCATGAATCCCAGGACAAATCTAATGATGAGAAAATTGATTGAAAACCAAATAAATTTACTGCCATGTCGGATCACAAAACGATTACAAATAACAGCAATGACACAACTCAAAAGATCGAACCCATATTCATACGATTTCCCTGTAAAACCATTTTATTGATTATTGTCAGTACATCAGACCTGCAATTGAACATGACAGAACCTTTATCCTTCCTGATCTAACTCAGGTGCAAAGCATAATCAACCAAGAGTAAAGTAGGGCCTAAAATCATTGTTTTGGTTCAGTGATTTGAGGCCCTGGCCTATAACTAAAGTTCTGCATGACTAAAGCACTCAATACATCATTCCACTGGTGAGCTTGCACATCTCAGACCTGTGCTTCAGCATGCGGAGCCCTCCACCGTCGGCACCAGCATCGTCGTCATCGCAGCGCTCCACCTCGACGGCGGTGAACACTGCAAACAGCTGCTTGCCATCCCTGTGGTCCTCATCGGTCTCGAAGAACCTGGCGATGCAGAACTTGGCGGAGCCTAGGTTCACGAGGTATGTGCTGACAGGCTTGAGGGCGTCAGGTGGCGTGAACTCCAGAGGAAGAAGGCTGCGAAGCACCGGCGGCTTGCTGCTATCAAAGTCTGAAGCGGAGAGGACCAAGCTCCTGCTGCTGTCTCTAGCAGGTGAGAGGCCAAACCAAAGGCCGGGCTCCTGGACATACTCGACAAGGCCAACAAATGGCAGCGTCCAGTAGGTGGCCACTGTGCTCCACACATGGCTCACCGTGTCGAAGCATTAGATGCCGCTGTCGTGCTTGGATATCCAAATGTCCGTGTCGTCAGCCACCGCGTAGGAGTCGACTTGGAAGGCGAAGCTGTCATCGGACTTGTAGGACGGCGGCGGTGGCGGGAGATCGCAGCAGCGCCAGTCCTCATCTACGCGGTCCTCGTAGATGAGCCCATGGAAGCAGCGGCAATTTCATTTGGTAAGGAAGGGTGGGCATCGTGCGGACAGCATGCTCGCCGGGGTCGTAGAGGACAGTGCGGCAGGTCTGGTCGGCGGCGACTAACATGATTGCCTCCAGCACCAGATAAACAAACCGCCGGGTATTCATCATCGATTCGGATCAATCGACCGCCCTCCAAATCAAGGAATCTTATTAAAGATTGATTGGATTGGATTGCTCTGAATCTTCGTCTCCCCCACCACGAACAACTAGGTTTTCACGGAAGCTACTACTCCCAAGAATCAGGCGCGCATGGGGAGAAGAGACATCGAGGTGCCTCCCGCTTTGGGCTAAAGCGGGCCGACTAGGGTTTATAGGCCTCTAGGCTAGGCTAGGTGAGGCAGACCGCCGGATAAAAAGGAATTTTAACAGAAAACTTTGGCATTTATTTGTCTTCGTTTTGGGCTACACTTCCCATCGGAAGGAAGAGCCAAGCCAAACGATCTTTCTCGTTGCAAAATCTAGTTTTGTCTAGCATCCAAGCAGCCAATCTCACCTTAATAGTTAGCCGACGGCGGAGGCGAACCGCCGAAGCGCTACCCCGCGAGCGAATAGGGCCGGCGGTGGGACCGCCTGCTCGCTCAACGAAGGTGTGACTCGCCGGCGGCGGGCATATACGGGACGAGGATGGAGGAGGAAGATGTTGGAGTATAGAGAGCGGAAAGTTTCCCCGACGAGCTCCGGTAGCTGTCGATGTGGAGGCGGAGAAGGGGGTGAGTGCTGCGGCGTCCGGTGAGCACGAGAGCACGGCGGCGGGCGAGCGGAGGTCCGTGGGGGTATTTTGGTCATGGGTTATCATATCCCAAGGTAAAAAAAGAAATACTCCCTCCGATTTTAAATTATTAACATGTTTAACTTTTAAACAAAAATTTAATCATTCGTCTTATTTATAAATTTTATACAAATATATAAAATATAAGTCAGGCTCAATGTACCTTTAATAATAAAATAAATCACAATAAAACAAATAATAATTATATAATTTTTTAATAAGATAAATGGTAAAACATATGTCTAAAATTCAACGGTGTTAAACATTAAAAGCTGAAGAAAGTATTAGCAGAATCCCAAGGAGAGAGAAAAAACAGACTGTTGAAAGCCAAAAATAAATTAATTTCTAGAGTTTAAACTTTATCTCAAAATAAATTGGTTTCTACATTTTTTATCTACCATCAATCTATAAATTAAGAAATTTTATTTCTTCTATACTCCTTATATATCCATGATACTGCTTTCTATCAATGAGGATCATTTTAGTCCTTTTATTTTACTAAATTTGTCTTGAAATTCAATGAATCCTTTCATTTGGAGATACAGGGAGTATTTGCAAGCCATGGGAACTAATCCTTTGCTCCATGGCTTAGCCATAAAAAAATTAAACAAAGCAACTAAAATTAATTTAGAGATAAAACTTTTATATATGCGTTCTTAACAATTTAAAAACCAATGCTGTAAAATAAACTACGTAAAAAAACTTAAAATCTACTCTAAAATTTAATTTTAAAATTCAAATTTTAACAGCGGCGATAAGCCAACAAGCAGGTCTAACCAGCCACGAACGCGTGGTCGGCTCCAAGCAAAGACCCCCGTTCGACGGAGCCGATGCCGAATCTTCCCCTACCCGAGCTCCTCGCCACCCAGCGCCACCCCGACCTCCGTCTAGCGCCTCAAGTCGCCCGCCGCCGTCGTGGGGAGGCTGGATTTTGGCGATGGCTAGATCTTCTTGTGGAGATGGCTGGGCGGAGCCCTTGGCGGCTGGGGCGGATTCCTCCTCTGGCTCCAGATCCATAGACCATACGGCAGCACGCCCTCCACCGCCCCTGCCCTTGATCTGTACGACCCAATCGGGGGCTCCGATCTGGCCGCGCCCACGACATCTTCTCCTTTGGTGGTAACCTGATCTGTGCCCTTGCTTCGCCTCCCTCTCAGTTGCCTCCTTTACATCGGGACAAACAGCGTCTGGTGTGGCCGTCATCGAGGCTGAGATGACAGCCACCCTGCCCGTCCTCGAGGCCCCTATCTTTCATGCGCATGTATTTTACTAATTTTTTTTAGTTGAATCCCCTATCTCTGTTTGTTGTAGTGTTCTACCCTTGTGTTCGGTTGAAAACATGCTTAAAAGACAGCATGCCTATTGGCCTATTGGTGCTCCTACTCCATTAGATCGATTGCTAGGGTTTTGCCTTTTCAATATGCAAGTTTTTATTAGTTCATACGTCATGGTGTTAGTCCGATTGCTCTACTGATCACTTCCACGCACGCTGCAATCAAATATCTAACAATATATTCCATCCACATAAACATCTCGGTACAGGTAATGTATGATTAATTCCATATATAGCTGTTTCAGATTATTGTTCCATTGGAAAAGGACTAGATGCTTATTTGCCTGGCTTTCCTATGGATTCTGTTTGTATGCTTATCTAGTGTAGCCCAAAAAACTTTTATCTTCAAGGTCATATGCAGCCAATGTCCTGAGTAAATTCCAAATTACCCCATGTTTCATTATTACTGGTTAACTTCAGACTTTCAATGTTGCAGCTCCTGAACACGGAGCACCTGTGCTGCCCACATTTTCTGGGGTATTCCATGGATGAACTGGAGATATCTGTCATAGACTAGGTATTGGCATCTACAACTTTTAATACACGCAGAACGCTGGCTTATTACTGATCCATGGAAATTTCAAGTAATACAATCAAATCAGCTGTAGAACTTTGCACGTTTGAAAATAAAATATCAATGTAGTGTTTTAATATGCAGTCAGACCGTTCAATAATGATTTTGATGTACCTCGAAGTTCTGCATAGTTTTATGGTGCATCACCATGTCATAGTTTTGGCACATCCTTCAGCAATTATCTAACTTAAATAGAGAAATTCCAATGCATAAGTTTTTTCTGTGCATAATAAAGTGTTAGTCCACATCACGAATATATGATTGGCTTGATCACTTACATCTTCAACAATCATAGTGATGCCTAATGTATGCTCTTTCTCAAGCTATAAATGCAATATGGATTGTTTGCTCATTACATCTGGATATGTCCTATTATCCCAATTGGCTTGTAGAGGAACAGGCAGAGACGCAGAGTGGTCTGGAATGATGGGAGTAATGGCTTGCATGGATGGTAGTAGCGACCTGCAGGGTGATTAGTCCGTGGTGGTGTCACAAGCTAAGGTATTCCAGCAGTAATATAGCTAAAGCATATATACCTTGCAATATCTTTTGTGTAAAAGTAGCCAATCTTATTACTAAAATTAGTCTTAGGCATTCTGTTTGATTTTGTCGTTGACTATACTGTGTACATAATTGTGTGGGCCTCTGAGGACTGAGGAGTTGTAGGAAAGCTCAATACTTACTCTGATGATCTCTTACTCTTGGGGAGCATGTACATGCATAGATTACCATGAACTGTTAGTGATTTGTTCCTTTCGTCATTGGATTGCATCAATCATGCATATGTGTAACATGGTGCAAAATACTTTATTTGTGCACAGTAGAAAAAAAAGATCGAGATAAGAATCAATCTTATTTAAAACATGGAAACAGGTCATGTGATTTCAAGCAGATTGAGGCGGTCTTTGAGTTCGCAACAAGACTGTAAGCTTCACATTCGTCTCCCTATCCTCTGTATGCCCACTATTGTGAGTTGATTTTTTTGTTCTTCCTTAAACTACAGTTGTCCATAAAAGAAATTATAAAGTACCAATTATCCAAGCAGCATTTTTTTGGTTCCAAATTAAGAGCATGATTCTGGAGGCCTTCAGTGTCAAGGAATGTTAGGATTTTATCTTAGCCTCTTTTTCTTTTTCATGTACCTTGTGTGCTCAATGTTAAATCCCTTGGCACCCATAAAAAAAAAACTGTTATACCCATGTCAAATGAGGTGTGCCCTTCATATCATCTGTGAAGTTAGTGTATGATATCAAATGAAATGAATCAAGTTTAACGTACTCCCCAATCTATAAAATATTTATACATTTGAATTTTCAAGAAATAGTAATATTTGCGGATATACATGGTGTATATAACAGTTTTCTCTATATATGGCTATGTTTTCACCCGCGGCAACGTGCGGGGTGCCAGCTAGTTATCTTAAACCTCTGGACCAAAGGAGCCAGAAAGAGAGGAGAGGGAGGAAGCCAAGGATGTGAGATCTAGTGACGGGGGCATGAGATCTAGAGTGACTAAGGTGGTGTTCTTTTTATCTTCTAGCTTATGGTTATTTTCTCGATTTTTATTAGTATGTTTTTTAAAACGTAAAACGGTGTGTTTTTTAAAAATTTTCTATATAAAAGCATCTCTAAAAAATTAAATAGATCTATTTTTTAAGTTTTTACATAATAATTATCCGTTAATGATGTTTTTTGTTTTACGTGTGGTTTATAAGTCAAATCTATAGACTCTGATTCAAACACCACTAAGAGCTGAGGATGGTGGCAACGTGAAGGTGGGGGTCGGTTGGACGGTGCACGTTGGCGCCGAAGACGTCGCTGACAAGGACAGGGGAGCGGTTTATGGGGCAGGTGGGCAAAGTGCTTCGGCTGGGAGAAACATACAATGATGGAGAGAAGAAAAAAAAAAGATAAGGTTAGAGATAGGCCTGGGTCGGTTCGTTGGTAATTCATGACTGACTCTAATTTAAATAAATAAACTAAATTTTATTTTTAATGTTTTAAAATTAAAACTTAGCTTATTTAGTTAAATATGAAACTCAGTTTATTTAGTTAAGTTAGATCAAACCACAGATTAGCCGTGGACTGACCCGTATTCATCCCTATGATAACTGTAGCAGCACGACTCTTTGGCACGATCTAAATCATACAGATGGCTTCTGGCTTGTATGTGTATGGAGAATGCAGAACTAGTGTCGCTGTTCATGTGTGGACGTGTGGTCATGCGTGCTTGGTGCTTCTACCACAGAGGAAGTAGAAGTTTGCTCAGGTCTGCAATTAGTATATGTGTGTTTTCTAGAAGATGATTAGTTCTACTTAACTTTTGGGTGACAATGCGAAGCAAGAAAATGTTGTAACCACATGTGAGGAACAACATTAGCACACTGAATCTGATGATATTTTGGAGTGACACAGATGGCTTCTCTGAACTTGTTTTCCGATGATTAATAATCAGCTGTAATTAAGGCTGTTACTAAAGCACCCAATACAATATATATCGCTGGTAAGCTTATATAGTAGTACATTTCAGACCTGCATGCGGAGCCCACCGGCGTCGTCGTCGCAGCGCTGCACGGCTGCACCTCAACGGCGGTGAACACCACAAACAACTCCGGGCCATCACGGTGATCCTCGTCGGTCTCGAGGAACCTGGCGATGCAGAACCTGCCGGAGCCCAGCCAGGTTCACGAGGTCTGAGCCGACGGGCCGAGCTTGAGCGCGCCGGGCGGCGTGTAGTGTATTCCCGAGGAAGAAGGCTGCGAACCACCGGCGGCTTGCCGACGTGAAGGTCCGTAGCAGAGAGGACCCAGCTATCTCTAGAGGCGCCGAACGGCAGCGTCCAGTCGCCGCCGGTGCCTACCATGCTCCACGCGCGGCGCACCGTGTCGACGCAGTAGGTGCAGCTGCCCATGTTGGATACCCAGATGTCTGCGTCGCCGACCACCGCGTAGGAGTCGACTTGGAAGGGAGGCGGCGGGAGAGCATGGCAGCGCCAGTCGTCGTCGTCGTCGTAGATGAGCCCGCGGAAGCAACGGCGGTGTCAAGGATGTAGAGGTCGTCCCGGACGGTGGCGGAGTTGAGCGAATCCGAATAATCCTTCAGGCAAGGGAGGGCAGGCAGGGTGCGGACGGCGTGCTCGCCGGGGTCGCAGAGGACGGCGCGGCCAGTCTCGTCGGCGGCGACCATCATGTTGTGATTGCCGCCGAGGAGCACGAACTCCATTGCTCCTCGTGGTCGAACTTGGGGGAGGGAGGGTAGAAGCTCATGGCGTGGCAGGCTACCATACTCCACCGCGTCATGCGCTCCGGCGGCGCCGCCTAACGCCGCCGTCGACTGCATCATCATCGCCGAGGGGCGTGGAACAAAGAATCGCGACATGTGATGTTCTCAGCGTGTAGTAGCTGCGGCCACCACCAACAACTAGATTTCTTCTGCGCCTTCTGCGGTGTCCGGGAGTTCAGGACGAGATTTTTCGTCTCTTCTTTTAGTTAAAAAAAATTTATACTACCTCCGTCTTTTAATAAATAACACTTTTAACTTTTTTAACTTTTATCATGATGTTTGACTATTTATTTTATTTAATTAGTAAACATAAAAAATATGAGTTAATTTTAATTTTTTTTAATGATAAACCAAATTAAAACAAAATAAATTACACTTATTTAAATTTTTTAAATAAGATAAATGGTCAAATGTTATATTAAAAGTCAACAATGTCATCTAATAAAAAAAGAGAGAGTACTATTTATCAACTACTCTCTTCCAATATACTCCCTCCTTTTTATAATAGATAGAGCCGTTAATTTTGACACGATGTTTGATCACTTGTCTTATTTAAAAAATTTAAGTAAATATTATTTATTTTATTATGGCTTGGTTTATTTTAAAAGAAATTTTAACTTATATTTTTGCATATTTACACCAATTTTTTTAATAAGATAAGTAGTCAAATATCATAAAAAAATAACGTCATCATTTATTAAAAGGGAGATAATATAAGCATATGTATGGTTCAAATTTTTATTATAATATAAGTATTTATGCACTGATTTTTATGATGCTTATCATTTTAATAATTTTAAAGGCAAGATGTTTGCAAAGGAAATATAAGTAATTTTAAATTCAAAATTTGATAACTAAAATAACTTAAAAAAATGTTTTAACATAATTTTGTATTTATTTCCGGCCCCATGATAGACTCGTGGGTCTCTCGCTCTGTGTCTCTCTCTGCTCCTAATTGCCTTCGTCGCCTTGGCTCGGCTGCCCGCCCTTCCCCATATGGCGGCGTCGGCGGCTTCCCACCGCGTGTTCGTGTACGGGACGCTGATGGAAGAAGAGGTGGTGCGCGTCCTCATCGGCCGCGCGCCGTCGTCCTCCCAGGCCGTCCTCCCTAACCAGTTCGTCCTCATGACCTGTTTCTTGTTGTTCTTGCAAAGAAGCCCCTACTCTGCTGATTGATTCTGACCTGGCCGTCGCGTTCTGCAGCCAAAGGTTCAGCATCAAGGGGCGCGTTTACCCAGCGATTCTGCCCGTCGACGGCAAGGTGGTGTCAGGGAAGGTACGCCCCTTTGCTGCCTCTTGGTTAGGCAATCAAAGATTCGATCTAGCTGAAGACTGAAGTAAAAAATGAAAATCACAATTGCTTGTTGCTCTCAAGTCTCAACCAGTATGTGGAGAAAAATTAAGGCCAATCTGTGTTATTTTTCTTTTATGTTTTGTAGGTTTTCAAGGGCATCACGGACAGGGAGCTCAATGTGCTGGATATATTTGAAGATGAGGAGTATGTCAGGAAAACTGTTGAGATATCACTAACTGTAAGCCTATATGAACTATACAGAACACTCTGATTGTTTACATACCTGAAATTTCTGAACCAGAAGTTGGTCATGTTGCGCTGAAAATATGATCGAATGTTTAGCAAGACAGCTATATTGATGTTTTTCAAGGCTGAGCACTTGCCTTGAAGGAGAAATGTTTTGAGTAGCTTGTTCTTTTCATTATATGTCTTCAGTAAGAGAAAATGATTTGGATTTTCAGGGTACATCGGAAAAATTACTTGCCTATGCTTACATATGGGGCAATCAGGATGGTCCTGACCTCTTTGGTGAATGGAACTTTGAGGTGAGAATTTTTCCCATTATGTTTTGTACTTCCATACGTCATAACAGTGTATAAGGTCCTAAAACCATGTTGAGAAGGTTTTTTCAGGACTAACTCTGGCATCTAAATTAATTCTAACTCTTTCAATTAGTCTAATCAACTTGAAAGATGAAACTGGAATAACTATTTTGTCAGAATAATCGTAAAACCATGTTGAGAAGGTTTTTTCAGGACTAACTCTGGCATCTAAACTTGAAAAGCAAATGTCAAAATGTTTGCAGAATAATCCTAAGACTCTTGATACCAAATGAAACACGATTAAATGCCAACGCTATCATAGTCATCAAATGCAACAATCTGACAGGTAATACCATGAGCTGCAAGCTCTTGCAGAAATAATGTACATCCATAGAAGGCCATTTCTAGTTCTACTATCAGTTGGCTCAATTCAGTAATCCTCATACCACTGATTGACCCAAAAATTTAGCTGCACAACTTCTAGCAATCATCAATCATTCAAGAAAGACATGAGCCAATTTCTAACTTTTAAATAGAAATGACATGTCAGCTCTTTTGGTTAAATATGGAGCACACACTCAAGAACTGATAGACTCTTTCCATGGTTAGTTGGCAGTGTAGTATGTTTACTGACTTTTGAGCTCTGCTCATTCCTTATTCTTCTCTCTTCTGTTGTCAACTTATTTGAAGAATCTTCTGGTGTCGATTTATGATGTCCTCAGTACCTATTGAAGCTCTGACATTTTATTCCCGTGTAATGGGTTATCTGTAGGAATGGAAAAGGGTGCATTTGGAGGATTATGTCAGAATGACACAAGAGTTTATGGAGGAATTGGAAGAGCTCGAACCAAAGACCGAGACCTGAGGCCCAACACTCATTCGTCCAAAAGGATTCATTCAACAATGAATTATATGTGCATTGTCAAATGGATCTCCTCTAGTTTGTAAATAATATATTCACACCATCAACTGATAAACAACAGTTACAGAATCCATCTAGTGGTTTCATTTTTAGTGCTCATAAGCTTGAGTGCAAGTACACATAATTCCTGTGCTTTTGGATCAGTCAATTCTGCTTGAGCCATTTACATGTGATGATGTGAAACAAACTATCTTCAATTCAGAAATTGATTGATTGTCAGAGAAGATGACAGGATAAAGCAGGAATGGTGCACAATATTTGCTTTAGTGGTTTCTAATTTGAAACTGATCTTAATAGAGGCTTCAACAAAGAGACCCCAAGAACAGTTAGGGCAAATATTTTCTCTAAAATACACTATCTTAAATTTCGCCAAAAGTCTCAGCTGGTAACAGCTCTAGGTAAGTTCCATTCTTATCTCTACCTTTTTGCAAATGCAAAAACTACACATATATCAAAAGAGGAAAAAATATTCTGAGGAGCATTTGCCCTCCCAGCTATAAGCTGACACTCTACACTAAACTCTTCGGCGCATAGCCTTTTGGGCCATGGATTTGATGATAGTTATGCTGGTCTTTTTACAGCCATTGCATCTCTTATGACCCCATTCCGAATCCATAATGGATGCAAAATAAGACAGGGATGTCAAATATTTCATATGTGAATGAACCTCCAAGTCAGGTCATTCGAATTGATCATAAGGGCCGATGGAAGGGTTCCCGGAGTTCTGGTCACAGCGTGGCCTCCAGCCATTCACCCCATCTGAACTGCTGCAAGCCTGGTTGGGCAGGACATTGCTCCCCAGATCACCATCCAAGCTCATTTGTTGCACTTCTTGAGGTGATAGGATCCTAATGCATCTTACACAGTTCACAAACTCCCTGCATAATCCGCGTCAGCTTTTTATCAGAATAACTAGCCAATAAAATCTTTCATCGAATAGTTCACTCGCACGTGGCACATCTTTTACACACAAGAACAAACTTAGGCACAATTTGTATGCACGCACACACATTGATTTTCAGTTTATGCTCAAATATATATTTCTGTCATATCATTCTGGATCTGGATTAACCATTTTTTTTTACCGGGAAACAGTAGGGGAGGCCCCTATGATATATTGATATTAAAAATATTTACAGAATTTATGTACAGAATCAAAAGATTAAAGGGAACCTGTCCATGATTGAAAAAAAGGACGATGCCTATCTCTAAGCCTAAGTAAATGTAGGCCTAGTTCCTCCTTAACAGCCATCCTCCAGGAAAATATAGAAGGTTGAACGTTATTGAAGATTGACCATATTTTACGTTCCTAAACATATCTTTATCTGTCATTTTTAACAACCTTTATTATCTGGGATCTATTTGAGAGCAGGAAATTAAAGGTTGACACAAGGAGAAAGACAGATATACTTACTCCCATGGGTCATCACCGAGAAGAAGGATGTCATCCTCATGATCCTTGTAGACTAGTTTCCATCCTATTCTCTGCCGCTCTTCAAGTTGTCCCTCTATACCAAACATGCGGGCCAAAGCATGCTTCAACTCTTCATATCCAGAGTACCTGCCGATGTCAATAGACCGGCCTACAGCTCCTCGTTTGTACACCTACAATTCTTAGATTAGGTTGACTAGCATATGTGCCAACAAAAGCGTACATCTTGAATACTAGACCATCCTAAGCTAAGCTTTCAAAGTAAAAGGGCATACCTTAGTGAATGTCCGCATCCTCTGCAGGGGAGGGGCAGCGGGCCAGGAATTTTTGTTCAAGAAGGCACCATCATTGATCGCAGAATCAATGGAATTAAAAGCCATATCTGACTGACCGAATGACTGGGAAACCATGGAGGTTGATATCTCTTGCAGAGCATCCTTTTGCATCGGGTAGTTGTTTTCAACATCAGTTGATATATGATTCTGATACTTGACAGAATCAAGTGCATTTATCAGCAAGTCCTCTGTTTCTATAGGGAATCCCAACGGGTTCTCATTGTTGATCCCAAACAAGCCACTGTTACTTGGATCCACACCTTCAATTTCTACATCAGGAAGTGCATCTTTGAACATCTGGTGTTGATTGAAGTTTGAAGAGGGGAAACCTTGATGCACAAGTCCATCTGTTCGGGAGGGACATAATGAAGTTGTGGATGAAGATGTTTCCAAGTTGTCTGTTTGCAGTGCATTGTTCATACAATTTTGTGGGCCTGGAGCAACATTTGGTAACTTTGAGTTGACAACACTTTGCTTCACATTATTATTCGGCTTCGGCAATTCCTTGGTCATTATTGGAGTTGCTGTTACAGCATCAATGGAGGTTGGGATCAACATTGGAGCAGTGGACGGTGGCAACCTTTCTGCGTTGATGCAATGCCTGGTTTTGGTTGATTGTGCTAGGTGATTTCCAGTAGCTGTGGATGGAGATGTTGAACAAGAAGGCATTTCTTCTGTAACTACAGATTGTGTAGCACCCGAGACGATCATAGCACCTCCAGTTTTTGGGATCACATTGGTCAATGAAATTGGTTGAAAAGTAACTTCTGACACATCTGCAAGTGAGACTTGTTTCTGTAAAAGCTTCTGCTGTTGCTCTTGCTGGACCGTGGGTAGCTGTGGTGTTGCTTGCAATGAAGGTTTGCTTTCTTGTTGGGCCATCATTTGTTGCTGGGCGAGTGAGTGTGAATTAGAAAACTGCTTTTGCATGTCCATAAGTAACTTTTGCTGTTCTTGGATTAAGGGTGGCTGCGAGAGTGTAGATGTTGATTGTGACATCAGTGATTGCTGCTGCAGTTTCTGTAATATCTGCAACTGAAGCTCCTCATCAAATAACTTAGACTGCTGACTTGCCAGATTTACTAGCTGTCCTAGGGACTTGTTTAGCTGTTGTTGATTCTGCTGTTGCTGCTGCTGCTGTAACTGTTGTTTTTGCTGAAGTAAAAGCTGCTGTTGCAGCTGTAAATTTTGATCCTGTTGTTGATGAGGCAGAAGCAGCTGCTGGCCGTTGATCCTTTGCTGGTTTTGAGTTGGAGATGGCTTCTGCTGTTGCATCTGATTCTGGACAATCACCTGAGCCTGGACGAGATTAGAATGAGCTTGGCTCAAGGGAATTACTTGTATGGAGTTCTGTTGTCTCTGATGGTTGACAACATCTTGTTTCTGATCTTGAGTATTGATGATAGCACCAAGCTGATTCAACGGAATTGCTGCCTTGGACAAATCATTCATAGTTTGCATTTGCTGAGGGAGCTTGGGAGAATTAAACTGTAAGCAGTTCTGTTGAAGGAGATTGTTCTGGACGTATAACTGCCTCGCAAGATCATCAGCAGCAAGGTTTTGCATGGCAGGGTTACCTAGAGCTTGGAGGTACTCAGACTGCACACCGGTGTTAGCTAACGATGAGCTCTGCTGCCTGTTCATGTTCATCCACTGCACCAAACTTAAACCAGGTGCTGTACTGTTCTGGTTTTGAGCATCCTTTATGCATACCTCCTCACCAAGCCAAGGCATTGCCCTCTTGAAAAGATTTTCGATCTCTGACTCGTCATCTGTCAATTCAGATAAAATAATATAGAATATGCTAGCCATAAAAAAAGCGAATGCTAATGTGATACTATAACTAGCCTATAGCATTCCTGGTTTTAAAAAGAATATTGATTTATACACTAATTTTCCTGTTGAGTCTAGTACAGCCATACATAAATATTTCCCTACTCCACATAATAACCCATTATGTAATTCTGTATCGATGTCTAATAGCATGTTTAACAAATTTGCAGACCAGCTGTTTCTATCACACGTAAAATAAGTAAGAAATATGATAAGCACAGAAGTACCAAAGTAGTATACGCACATGATGTTTAAATTAAGGAAAGGTCCTTTCACCATATGTTCAATGGTGATTTGAAGGGAAACAGTGTTGAGTATTCTAGTTGAACATTACTAATATCAAGCGTACCTAATTGCCTGGGGCGCTTCACACCAAAAAAGGGTTGGGGGCATAGAAAGAAGGGAGCTGCAACCGGTTCAATTTCCCAGATTGAAACTCTGTTCAGCCTTTCACCAGCTGCAGACTCATCCCAGCCAACCTATAAAAATCAAATCAGCGAAATGGAAGAAAAATGAAGGGTGGAAAAAGAATAACTCAACTTGAAAGGTACTCAGAAATTCAACCTGTAAATTGCGCCATTGAGAGTTTTTCCATCTTACAGGATCTAGATCACTTATTCCAGTTATTGTACCCATGTACCTGAAAAGGTAGATAATTTACCTATATGGACAACATAGCCATGATTTCTTTTCTTTATGTTTTAAAAAGAAAACAAAATGCATAAGTCTCAGTATGCTTGAAAAGTATGTGTTTTATAGATAATAATTGCAGGTGTACCTTCTTGTTCCTAGTTCCTCGGTTTCAAACATCATGCGGAACCGCATTCCTAAAGATATCTGATTACTATACAGTGCCTTCTGGTATTTGGCAAATGGGATAACAAATTCAGTAGGACTGGCCCTGAAGTTCATAAATGTCAAAACACAATATCCGTAACTATTCAGTTTTCTCTCTATACAATTTAGCTATTGAATGTAGGTAATAAACAGCAGCATAAAGTCAGCACAAGACCTAGGGTTATAAAATATGGTGAAAGGACTACTGTTGGCAGCTGCATGGGCAGCAGCAGCAAGGACCCCTATGTGCATACTGTCGCTTGAAAGTACTGAAGATGATATATTAGTGGGTTGCCTGTTAGCACGCCTGATTCCTAGAAGAAGTTGATGCTTTTCATCCCTGAAAATAACATGCCAATAAAAAAAAGGGGCATTTACATCTCGCATTTTGCTGTTTACTCTGTAGCTAAACTAGGATAAGCTTTTATTAGATGGAACTAAGGAAGGAAGCATGAAATTTACCTAACAACAATAACAGAATCACCAGCAAATAACCTCTTGCCACTTACGAAAAGGCTCCAACCAGTAGTAAGTAAATGTCTTTTTGGTTGACCTGATAACACAGAGCACAAATAATTAACAGTCTCCAAACTTTGCATATATGCACCAAACACATTCAATAGAACTACCTCTGTTGAATTTTATGAACCATAAGACTGACATTATCGTTCACCATTAATTAGCTTGACAATAGAAAGAGTGACACAAAAGTGGTACCTTAAGTTTTGTATTTGAAAATACATCAGAATGATCAGAATTTTGTAATTATTATAGGAAAACTATCGATCAAATTCAATTTCGGAGACTGCAAACATACTCTGCCTTACCAAGGTCAATGGAGGGGCTATCCAGTACAAAAGGAATACATTCTAGATGCATGGAGAATCTAATTTATCCTGCCATTTTACAAAGAATGTTATACTGAATGTTAATTTTTTTACACCTCGATATATATGACGAAACGTCCACACATTGTCATGTATATCTCTAGCTTGCAGTTCTTGAGCTGGAGGTTGCATAGAGAAGTCCTACAGGGCAAAGTGGCAAAATTACAGTGGTACTAAACACAAATCTTTTGTTGCAGAAATTCAGAAGATTCAAGGCCTACATACCAGGGGAGGGAATGTCTTCTCTGCAGCACGGCGAGGCACAGAGAATCCTCCATGTGTGCTTGTATCACTTGCGGTGAGTGTCTTACAGAAGAATTCCATTTGTGGCCTTGCTTGTTTTAGTGCAAGCTCTGAAAGTTGCAACGCCTCTTTTCCATACTGATAAAAGCAATTGGTGAGTGCATTTGAACAGACTAGGAACTTTTGTGGAAACCACATTTTTTTGTATGCTCACTGTATTCACTGGTTGAAGAGTCATCTGTGCATAAACTTCGTCAGTATCTGGGTCTGCCTGATAGGTAAAGATGATGATTTTAGTATTGCTGATTGCAAGTTCTTAAACCAAAGGGAAAATGGAAGGGAAGTAGCTCTAGGTTACATGCAAATTAACACCGTGAAGAAGGCATATCAACTTGGATGGAAGATTCGGGTAGCTTGGAACATGTGCATCAACATCCTTTTGCATAGAAGCTGCAACCTGAGACAAAAACTAAGATTAAGTAGATTTTTTTTTCGTTTTCAATAACATTGAAAAAAAACATTTCTTAATATTTGGAGCAGTAAAAAAATGCAGTCAGCTGAACCAATCAGTCAGTATATGTGTGGATCAACCAGGAACCTATGAACTACTCCGTAATATTTATCGAACGTGGAAGTGGAAAGAAAGTACTTCCCTACGCTGCAAACTAGCAGTCAATAACCATTTCATGGAAATTTAATAAAGTACAACCTTTCAAACATTTGTTACTTTTATACACCTGTCAACAATTTTTTCAATAAAAAATGAAGTTTAGTACTGTGCAGTCCAGAAAGTGCGGTTCATGAGTGAACTTTATCTAGATAAACTCGCATAAGTACACTTCCCATCATGTGCAGCACAACCAAATATCATTCATGAACAAGGACTTTTTTCTCATCTTTCTAAAAAAGAAATGCACGAATAATTTCAGGATTAATCCTCCCAAAACTGTCTATTGATCTAAGAATTGATATTTCTTTCAAATCAGAGCACAATACCTTACCATTTGACATTATTTCTCAAAACAAGCAATTATTAGTTTATTGTTACAGTGCAAAATCTAATCAGTTGGAGCAGAAATTACCCATGTCAGGGTCATGGATGCAAGAAATCCAAAGCTACAAGATGCTACATGCAGACCAAACCTCATTAACATCAAAACAGTAGTCACCACACTAGTAGACAACAGAAAAGGGGAGCCAGTAGGCCCAATGCTCCCAACCACTTTGGTCATGAACTACGATTATACAAGTAGCAACCAAATAAAATCCTCTAAAAAAGAGTAAAATCCTCACAGACGTTAGAAGTGAACGATGCAACATACTAGTATGACACTATCTATGTGAGGAATGCTCTTCAACTTTTTTTTATAAAAAACTATCGTCCGTGGGAGATCAAAATATCAAAACTAATTCAAAAGCCTAAATTTTACTCGAGAGTAAAACAACATTTGCTCTGAGAGGGATCATTGCACTGTATCAATCAGTGCAACAGTAGAAAGGAGTGCATCCCCACACACATACACACACACACACAAAAAAAAACAAAAGGAAAAACTTTTGCGTAATTAACCAAAACAACAAATTTTCAACTGAAGTCCTGAAATTTCCATTGAATAACCCATAGAATCCTGAAGCTTTCACCTCAAATGCACAAAAAGAGCAGAAAAATTTCAACCGGGCCATGAGCAGCATCGTCAGAAACAGCAAGAAGAAGGCATGGATTAAGCTAACTGAGCTCGATGGTGGAAGAAGAGAGAGAGATGTTGACCTGCTCGCTGTGGCCTTGCGGGAAGTAGACGACGAGGCTGCCCACCGGCGGCAGCCACACCAGCGGGCCGGCGCAGGCGTGCCACAGCTCAGAGTTGATCGCCGGCGCCTTCCGCTCCCCTGCGCCTACCACCGCCACAACACACAACCGCCGCCGCGTTAGCGACCGAGCACCCCAAAAGGTAAAAAAGGAGAGACCCTTTTTTCCTGTACTACTTTGCTCCAATGTCGTCGTCGAGCTGAGCTCCGCGTCCTCGCCTTAGTTTCCGATTCTTCTCTCAGCCATTCCTGTCCTCTCGCCAGGTTTCATCGGAAATGACTAAATGAGCGGGAAAGAGAAAAGCACTACCTTCGCATGGGGCCACGGCGGCGGAGGTCGCCGGCGTCTGCTTCATGGTCGCCATGGCGCGCGGAAAGCTCGCTTCAGAGTCCGCCACGCATGGCACGACACGATGCCAGATGAACCTCGGCCGCCGGCGGCGCCTAGCTCCCCTTCCCGACAAGGTAGGTAGATAGCTATAGCTAGCTAGGCCGAGGCGAGCAGCAACACGAAGACCAAGGACCCGTGGAGACGAGAGAGAGAGGACAGAGGCGTGAGCTGAGCTCGCCTCTGTCGTCTTGGGTTGGCGCGTCGTGTGCTCTGCCCCGCCTCTGCGGCGTCTCGGAGTCGGGGACTAAAAGAAAAAACGAAACGCACGCACGCGGCGGACTCTGCCTCTGACTTGTTTTTCAAGTGTGTCAAAAATCACTTCTTCTGTTGAGAAACATTATTGTGTTTTTGAACAGTGTCAAAGGATAGGAGTATGTTTTTTCTTTTTACAAGTGTTTCCTTGAAGAATAGTAATTTTTGTACGGCCATGCAATCAGCCATTTGGAATAGAGTGAGCTCATTGCTAGTAGTGCTTTCTTAGTTTAAAAATATAAGGAGTCGTTCTTTTTTTAAGTTAATATTTAAAATTTTTGACTAATAGTTAAACTAAAAATATATATATGTGTTTAACATTATGTATGTAGCACCATTAAATTTGTATATTTGATAATATTTTCATATGATGCTAATTTGTGGTTGTTGATGATATATTATAAAAGAAACTAATGATTAAATTATAATGTTAAAGGCCATGTGAAAAACTAATATACTTTATATTTTTAAATGAAGGGAGTAGTAAATTATGTTTGGAAAATATTAATACTGACTACTTATTACTCCCTCCGTAATTAAACAAGGCTTGAGACACGAGCAGGGACATGCTGGTCCTATTGAGTTAGCTTTTGTTTTTGGTAGAGCTTTAAATCTAAAATTGATCCCAAGTTGTGGAGCTGGGAAAAGGTAGCTCTTCTGGTATAATTTATTTGGAGCAGATTTACCTGTTTCGATATTTAACAGATAATATACTCTCTTCGTCTTAAAATATACTAGTTGCCTTTAGCATTTAAAATATATCTTAAATTATAGTTATTTCTTTATCTATTTTCTTATCTCAACTAATCACATCTATCTTCTATTTAATTTCTTTATCTATTTTTTTATCTTAACCAATCACAACATTTTTTATTTAATTTTACCCATGTCCTTAATCCTTAAAAGAAGTCTAAAAGTAGCTATATATTTTGGAACGAAGAGGACAGTAGATTTTGGTTCGATTCAGCTCCACTAAACAATAATTTAGTAGCTAAAGCTCTACTAAACAGATTCTTAATTTACTAGGTTGATACTCTTGATCAAAAGTATTGCTCACTGGGAGAGGAATTAATTCGGATAGCTAGCTGGTTTGGCTGGACGAGTGTTTGAGTAGCTAGGATATACTATGGTAGTACGATTAGTTGGGATGTTTTAATGAAATCCCGCGATTTGTCCATCTAAATTATAATCGATCTCCTGGCGCATGCATTCTGCATGCTAGTTTTTCCGACCGACGTCCTCATCATCAACCATCGTACTCCCTCCATCTTATAATATAATATAAAAAATTATCTTTTATTCTAAAATACTTAGTATTTTAGAATTCTGAAACAGTACTTTATTTTTTATCTACTAATATTTATACTAGTTTATTTTTTAGCTATCTATTTTTTACTAGTTTATTTCTTGCTTACCATCTTTTGTACTACAGTTTATTTATTCCAACTATCATCTTTTGTATTATAATTTGTTCTTTTACTACCTTCTTAATTTTTATAAAAAATAAAAAAAATCATTTATATTATGGGACAAAAGGAGTATGTGTCTGTACGTGTGTGTTTACATCCACCTGGACACCTTGTGATAATTTGCTAATCATTTGCCAGCTCTGCATCGTGGAAACACAATATATTGTAGCGTGCTCATCCGTTCATCTTATTTTCTTCGAAAAAACATGTACATCTGAAAGCACTTATACATACACGCACATCAAATTCGCACTATAAAGAAATAATTCCAACGTTTCAAACCAAGCTTCATGGCTTAATCTTTCAAATGCAGGAATTTTGTGCGATTTTCGCAAGAGTTAGTTCTAATCCTATAACAATCTTCTAAAATTCCTTTATTTTAAAGGAGAATCCGGTTGTATATATAAGATAAAAACCTGTTATCAACACTCTCTATCACAAAAATAGCCTATTTTTCACAAACAGATAAGAGATTTGCATCCATATATATGGGTGAAATACCAATATAGGGCCATGTCCAAGCCCATCCCAGCCCGCTGCCCCACGACCACGTGGGCCCTTTGACCCAGGCTCGCACCAGCGAAGCCACACTGCACTGCTGCGAGGAGAAGGACATACTCACTATATCCCAAAATAAGTTAGTAGCTCATGTCTCGAGAAAAACTTATAAGTAAGTAAAAAATACCACAATAACTTTTGTTAATGAAAAAATAGTATGAGTGTATAGGTAGGTAAAAAGTATTAAATGAATAAAACTCTTCAATTTTATGAGCGAATAATCTCCATCTTTAATAGAACTCTTTAATACTAAGAGCATTCACAATATGGCAATAGGAGGGAGTCATAAACCTCTTATGATAGTCTATTTGTATATCGTGAATATAGTCAGTAGCCTACAGTTTGAAATACCCATATGCATGTGGACAACCCATAAGGAATAAAATATGTAATATATTTTTTTATTTTTTGATGGGACATATCTTAAAGCTCACTTCAAGAATAAAGTGTCACGCACATTGAATTCCTATATAAATTATAAACACAAAAATGTTTCAAAACTATCATTTGGATGATACAAAGAAAACACGCAAAAACTTGTGTTATAGGAGAAGAAAACTATGAAATAGAACCTCATGCTATATTTTCTCTAAAATTCCTATGAAGTGGTCTATTTCAATAGAAATTTCAAAGAAACTTGAGAAAGCCAATCCTTTGATAAAAAGAACATATAGAAAAAAATTTCATAGCAATATGATCCTATATAATTTCTCTAGTTTTTATGTATGAATTTAGATAAGACGGTGAAAACAGTAGAAATCAACTTCTATACTGCTGCTAGGAGGAGATCGAAGTGAGGGGACATGGACAGAGAATAGAGTTGCGTTGGCCGGACGCACGGCGACACATCCCGCCGGCCTCCGTACGTCGTGCCGGCCGGCGAGGGGACACGGCCCCTTCCCCCTGGGCTTTTCCTTTCGCCGGCGAGGAGTCGGAGGACAGTGGCACACACAGCACTGCACAGCGGTTAACGGTGGCCGGCGCGGTGACGCATGCACTGCACTGCACTTCACAGGCAGCTGAGGTGCGTGAGTGCTCGGATTCCGAGGCGCTCTTCCGCTTCATCACTTGTGTAGAGTTAGCTTGCACGCTTAATCTCACCTGGGTTCCCGCGCCGCCGCGTGCGCCGCTCTTCCCTCGGGGCCTGCGCTAACAATACCGCTCGCTCCTAGGTTAACTTAATTAACCTCAGCTGCTACTCCAGTACTACTAGTTGTAATCCAGTTGCACTTTCAGTCTCGAAGCCTGGATTAAACAGGGTCTAATTAATAGTGCTACCTCCATTAAAAAAACTTATTTTTAGCTCATCTCATATATACCGCTATAGAACTAAACAATTAGAATATTTTTCATTCTATTAAATTCTAATGTATTTGTCCCCTATTTTAGGAAACTTCAATATATTTATCTCCCCATTTTAGCAAACTCCAATATATTGATTGCTTTAAAGATAAAGTCTTTGTGGGATAAATAAATTAAGCAAAAATAAAGTTATTTTGAGATAGAGAAAGTACAAAAGTTGATTTTTGTTGTGTTCTCATCGTCTACTTACTAAGGGCTTCTTTGGACGGAATGAATTTCAAAGGATTTTTGAATGATCCAATTGCTGGGGAATTTTTTTCTACGAGGCCATTTGGATCAAAGAATGGGATATTTAAAATTCCTATGGATAGGCTTTTTATCTCCCTATTCAATAGCAATATAAACATGAGCTCATATCTCATGTTTTTATTTTCTTTAGAGAAATCCAATGCACTCTCGTCTTTTGTCTCTATAATTTCTTTCTCTACCATAAACCTCCTTCAAAATTCATGATCTATCTAAAGACACCAATTTTAGTATTACGTTTTTAGAATCCTACGTTCGAAAAGAGCATAACTTATCAACTGCAACTAAAATTTAAATTTTTAAACTTAATTTTGGAGTTGGTTTAAGGTAGTTTTACTAAGTCTATTTTCTAGAGTTGGTTTTTAAACCACTAAAAATATAGATATGAAAGCTAGTTTTACCTATAAATTATTTTTCATTGCTTCGTTTATTTTTTAAGGACTTATTTTCGTTCATTTGCCATAGCTCAAAACAGGATTGATTATGAGTGGTAGATTAGCCGTAATTGTACTACTATACACGGCACATGATGGTACTTCATAGTACTTCCTCTCTCTCCAAAAAAGTGTTGTTTTAGGTAGCTACAAAGAGATTAAGCATAAGGTTAAAATACTACTACGTCCTAATTAATTTAGAGAAAAAAAGAAGAAGGAAGAAACCAAGGAGGAGAACAGAGTGATATCAGTTAGATGGTTAAAATAAAGTAGTATTAAAGAGATTTAGGGGCTGTTTTTTCCCATGACTTCCCCCAACTTATTTTTTTTGTTTTCCGCATGTACGCTTCCCAAAACAATCAACGGTGTGTTTTTTGTAAAAATTTTCTATATGAAAGTAGCTCTAAAAAAACAAATAGATCTATTTTTTAACTTTTTAATAATAAATATTTAATTAATCATGCACTAATGA
This sequence comes from Oryza meyeriana var. granulata, assembly GCA_003991445.1. NCBI lineage: Eukaryota > Viridiplantae > Streptophyta > Magnoliopsida > Poales > Poaceae > Oryza > Oryza meyeriana. The sequence continues at coordinate 76,769 of RYFJ01002908.1, forward strand.
TATTTTTCGTTTTACCTGTGGCTTATTTAATCCGCTACTTAAGCCCAAAAGAACAGTCCCTAAGGGCCTCGTTTTAGTGGACCTCACCCTAAAAATACTCTTGGTAGAATAAATTATTAGTCTAAAAGAAAATTTTACTATAGGACACACAAAAATCATGCAATTGGCTGAGAGACACCTCAAACTCGTGTTTCTGCTAGTGGACACCACAAAAATCGTGTAAGGACACTGGAATGATTATTTTATAATAGAGAAAAATTTAGGATGTCACTTAGCTAATTACAGATTTGTATATGTTCTGTAGTAAAATTTGCCAGTTTAAAATACTCTTTTACGAACCGAGGAAGCAGTAGCAAAGTATAGTACCCATACTACTACTGCATGAAACCTCGACAGCGACAAGTGCTACGCACTACGGAAGAAAAGCCATGGCAAGGTCAAATAAGCCACGTAGCCGCAAGTTCATCACCAAAAAGATACATTCTTTTTTTAAAAAAGAACTTATCAGCAAGAAGGCAAGAAATAGTGGTGCTATTATTATGGTGTACAACTGTATGAGCTCTTTTAAAAGGCAGAAATTAAAAAACTCGTGAAAAAAAAGAATCAGGGTGGCATGTTAGTGCAATCCTAAGGAATATAAAAACAAGAATTACTTAATTGTGTTGTTTGGATGTTTTACAGAAAAACGGTACAGGAATTTGGAGAGAGAGTAACAAAGGAAAATTTCTAAGAGCTTAGAGCTCATGATAGATTTCATTTAAAATTCCTATGATTTTGGCTCTTTCATACGAATTTCAAAGGGCTTATTCCTTTGTTCCAAAGGAGCATGTAGGAAAATCTTTCAAAGGGTTTATATCCTATAAAATTTCTTTTAAAAAACCTTTGTTCAAAGGAGCCCTACGTGTATAAGCAGGTCAGGTCAACCAGCCAATGGAGCGATGGCTGCCTCCATGGATTAGACTGGTCACCCGCATCTGTGTTTGATCAGTCCATGTGCGGTAGGCAGGACCAGCATCTGTTCAATTTTTTCGGAGTTTCCAGACTTAACCAAGGTGATTACCTCAAAGAAAAATGTTTACTCCACTTCAGTATTGGTACAGAGATTAGTTAGATGTCCGAAGAATTTCTGGAGCAGCTAATCCCTACGACCTGTACTTATAACATTCTTCACTCTGAGTGACACAATGAAAACATGTGTCTGAAGAAGATTAGTGTCATATGTACTGAAAACATTCATACGCTCACAATGACACTGGATGTACTAGTAGTAATTTATTAGGAGTAGAAAAGGGGAAAAAAAAAGGGAAAGCTGTCCTGAAAGGGTAGCACAAATCGATGGATTTGCCTTGTCTCCTCCCGGTGAGGCAAAGCTTATTCTCTGGTCTCCTCTTGCATGGGTCACGCCCAAGACAGCTTTGTACTACGTACGACCTAACCTCACCTGGTCAGCAGCTCAAAATTCCCTCCTCCGTCACGGGCAGCACCGCTGCATCAGCCAGACTGACTATATTGTAAATACTCGCTCCGTTTTAAAATATAAGTTATTTTTTTATCTAGCTCTTTATTTTAACTAATCGTAATTATCTTCTATTTAATTTATTTATCTATATTTTTTCTTAACTAATTATAACCTTCTACTTTTTATTTCACCTATTTAATTCCCACAAAAACCTTTAAAAATACATATATTTTGGGATAGGAGTATGTAGCACTCCTCACTACTGCTCCCACGGTGCCAAAAAACCTAACTCTTGGCTATGAAACAATTCCTAGCTGTGAAACTACCTAATATGAACCTCTGCCTATTTTGTACGTATCAATACAATGTTAAAAGACTAAAATATTCTTTATTTTATAAAACTTCAATGTATTTGTCATCCATTTTAACAAACTCTAATGTATTTGTCCATCACTTTTACAAACTATAATGCATTGATTGCTTTGAATATAAAGTCTTTATGGAATAAATAAAATAGATAAAAGATGAAGTTATTTTGGAACGGAGAGAGTATTACGGATAATTAGAGGGCATTTAGAACAGAAGAAATAACTGGAATTTGCTATGAAAGCAATCTTAATTGTAATGTACTACAAAAATGTTTATCAATATAGACATGTTACAGTACTAGTAATCTGTTGGCTGTTTCCAAAATAAACTAACTTACAAAAGTTGATTTATTTTGAAATAGAGGGAGTAGAAAGAGTTGATAAACTAGAAACCTAGTTATGATTAACTACAAATGTTTGACTAAGCTCTGAAGTAAGTACTTCCTCTGTCCAACAATAAGCATTTTTAGGTTGTTAACTAGAAATTAAGGTTAAAAAGAAAAATTTTAGTGTTCCTTGATAAATTATAAATGGTTACGGGTGAAAGAGTGGTCGAAAATAAGATGGGAAAATTTTAAATGAGAGATAAAGGATGTGACAAATAATAATATTAAAATTCTTATATTATTAGATAATATTAATATTTAAATACTTGAAATGCTTATATCGTTGAATATGAGTACTAATAGTTCAGTTAACTGCTCTCATGCAGGGAAACTATACATCGGCATGACATGCATGATGCCGACAGCCGCTGCATTTTCAGGCTTCACTCACATCTCTATCTGTACTTTTTTTTCCAACTTCAAGCTACTTCTACAAAAGGTTTACTGCCATGCAAATGTCAATAAGTCCCATCATCACGGTGCATCTCAATGTAAAGAAAGACTCACGATTTTCCTTTCTCCATTCTTCACTCTTTAATTTCACTTTCTCCCTTTGTTCTCACTTTGAGCATTCAAAGTATTCACAATACAGTATCATGAGAGTGTTCAAAAGTCAGGAGAAGCCAATATGCATACAGCCTTTACTGCTAAAGTTGGGACACCTGTCACAGTCACAACTCTATAACATCTCCCTCCACAAATATAAAGTATTTTGATCCCTTCTATTTTTCACAAATACTCCATCTATCCAACAATATATAAAAATAAATTATTTTAAATATAAAAATTACATATTATGATAGTCTGTTTAACGATAAATCTAATAACATCGTTCTTACGTCATCGATCCTTATGTTTTTTTTCTATTAATAGTCACAACTAAAAATGTTTGACTTAGTACTATTTTAAAAGTGCTTATATTTGTAGATAGATGGAGTATAATAGATTTTACAGTACTAGTTGTTCCGTTAGTTATCTCTTATTTAAATTTTTTTCCCATTTTAACCCTAACCGCACTTCTGCTCGTAATCACCCCTTATTTAATAGAGACATCATAGTATTTTCTCTTTATCTTTAACCTCTCTCAAAGAGCCTAAAAGCCTTTATATTGGTAGACGGAGGAGTATAATAAAATTGCAGTACCTGCTAAAAAAGTGAGGGTGAAAAAAGCTACTTCTAATACTGGTACTAGAAAGTGAGGTCCCCTTTGAAATGAAGGAAGAACAAAGAAAAAAATGGAGGGTTTGAGTTACTATGGATTTATTCACCGTAGCAGGCTTTGATTCATAGGAGTTGGTCACAGGAAAACTGAAGGAAATATTCCTTGTTGCTGATTCTAGGGGAGAAACACAGGAAACTTTCCATCCAGTCTGAGCTCATTTTTTACTTCCTTCGCGTAGGATCGAGGCAATCAAAAGCTGCTAATCTCATTCTTCACAGTAGAAGAACAAGCAATGAATGAATATAATTTGTGTTAGCTGCAGTTTATTTACTAGTAATGGAAAGTGGGCCCAAGTTTTTAAGTAAAATTCATGTGTTTTTCTATACCTCATTCAAACACCTATTCCTATTCATTTTCTATAATTTTACAATCATCTGTTTTACAAATGGATTCCTACCTTATTCCTTTGATTTTTCTATTCTTATGTTTTTTCAATCCTACATTTCAAAGTCCTAAAAAGTTCAGAGAATTGCCAAAAGTTTAATGGCTGCAGTTAAGCTAGTAGTAGCTTCTTCAAGCTGCCGACACGATCATCCAGCCGGCAGAAATAAAAAAGGAAAAGGAATTACAACTTTTGTAACTCTCCTTCACCATTGGAGTCGTCAGGTCACAGCCACAGCTTGTTACAGACATATGCTGAGCTACATGTTCTGAAATGACCTGTGCAAACGGGTGAACGTCGCAGCTGCACTGCACACCCTGCATCTGAAACCTCATGCAACCACTCAAATTCAGAGGAAATAAATTCTCATCAGCAGTGACTGCTCTGACTTATATGTGAGATTAATTTGCATGCCATGCCGACATACACATTGGTTGCTTATCTGATACCTGTAGAGCTAGCAGAACATGTTCTTGTTGATGAATTGCAGATGAAGGGATCTTATCCTGTCAAATTTGCTGTTAACTCTATAGATTTGGATGGCCACTGAAATCAAGTAATCTTTCCTTTTTTTTTCATCATCTTACACTGTGAAAAATTCTGGTAGGTACTAGGTAATGACAGATATACTCACATAGCAATAAAATCTCTTTAGCTTGAGTGGTGTCATCTCATGTTTGCCACTGCAAATAAGCCAATAACCATAGGCTCCAAAAGGCTTTATTCTGCTAGGATATGATCTAAGGCTCTCTTTTATCACCTCCTAACAGATAAAAGACCATAGGTATTTTTACCCCAAATTCTACAAATCAAGAACAAGGCCTACTCATCATCATTTACATACTTTTATATGGTCCCAACTTTATGGATGCAACATTACAGCTAAATGACATGGAAGAGCATCCAAGATGCATAGAAACGAATTAGCATTGAAGAGGTGTGTGCAAGAATCTCAATGGATGCCAGGCTTTTTGATGGCTATGGCTCTATGGTGCAACCCCCCTGTGCATGTCCATGGTGCTCCTGGTCCAAGTGCATGCATATGATTAGGATGGTGAGGTGACATTGGCACCTAATGTGTTCTACTTGGAAGATACCTTGCTCTTGCATTACCCTACTTATCTCCAATTCATTCTCTCAAAAATTCAGTCTGGCTTGGATTAGTTTGGATATTTTTTTCTTTTTCTCAAAGGCGCACGAGAGTTGCGCATGATTATTTTAGTTTGGATAGTTTGTGTCATTGTATTAGCTTGGATTGTTTTTTGAGACGGACATTGCAAGGGGAGGTTGGCCCAGATCCATTTAAAAAAATGAAGGGAAAAACATACAGTGCTTGGCTAACTTGTACTCAAGATAGGAGCAATGTGGGGGTCACACTGGGCCGGCTCTTTCATGTCTGATGGTAACAGTTTGGACCTACTGAAAGCTATTGGAATCTTCTCATAATTTTTTCCAAGAGGGGACCAAAATGCTATTGTTGCAAACCTCATAATCCAAGTAGAAAGTTTCTGAAAGAGCAATTCAATCAGAAAGTTGTACTTGCATCTTGTGAGATAGCAGAAGCCAATAGGACAGATCAGAAATAGGCAGTGATACTTCACTTCTGTCAGGCAACAGTGTTAACTCTGATTCTAGACAACTTTCTGGCATCAACTTTTGCAAACAGTAACAAAACTCTAACAAGAAGCTAGATCTAACTGATTAATTATTCTGCTAAATGATTGTTCCAGATCACAGACTAAGCCTATTCATGATAAGGCTGAAATAATCCAGCTGCCTGATACAAGAAAAGAAGAAAAGGATGGGTGACTCTCTGAACATTCAGATCTCTCCAGGTAGCCCTACTTGCCATCTGAAAACAGAGGCCATGCCGTTGCCGGTAGGCAACTCTTGCTACTCTACAATGCCCAGTTTGCATCTGCTGTCTGCTTGATCAGAAGCCATGTCTTGTCCCTGCAAATGCAACTGCTCCTTGATGGATGCATAGCCTGATCTAATAGTTGAAGTCGGCAGCCACTGCATATCCATGCAAATGGCTGGTGTTGAGGCTAGGAGATATTGCATTGCAGAATATCATCTGTGTTCAAGAAAGACTCGCAATTTATTATCTAGCTACTGTATTTACACAATTGAATTCTGCACCAGAGGTGCATTAATCACTACAATTACTAAATGAACTAGAGTGACATGTGTTCCGTATGAACACGTAATATTCAGGTTCCTAACAAATGTTTGTATAACATAAAATACAGCCAAATCCTTCATTTAGGCTGATGACTGTGTGGACCGCCGTCGAATTTTTAGGTATCCGAACTTGCCTGCACCTGGAGATGAGCCCTCAAAAACAATCGGTAGATAGCCAGTAGCAGCTTTGTATCTCTTCTGAATCTGAAGACACAAGATAATATTGTGTTAGCATGCCATGAGCATACAGAAAGTCAGAAAGTATGGTGAACCAAAATTCTCTTGGGTTCATCTTGGATCTTTGCAGTTAAGATCATCCATTGTGTATAACTAATACTAAAAACGATATCGAAAAATTACCTCAAAAATCTCTTCACTGCTTTTCAAGCAATTTTTCCCGATGACACAAACTGAGCCCCCAGAGCCACCACCGGTTATCTTTGCACCAAATAAACTAGAACCTCCATCTTGTGAGGTCTTCCTGTGCTGGACTTCTTGTACTAAATTAACTAGCCTATCAGTCCCGTCAGAACCAAGGCCACAAGCATTATAACTGTAGTGGCACTGCCAGAAAACAAAAATGTCAACGCAGTGCTACAACTGCTAATTTTGCAAATCAAACGAAATGGTCAATGCAGTTGACTGCTAATTTTGCAAATTAACATATATAAAGACGACTGGGTTTTCATTTGTAATACAGATACCTGATACATCAGTTCTCCAAGGGCTGAAAGTTGCTCGTCTGTTTTGGCAGCTGTTAACAATGCTTTGAAGGCCTACATGTCAGAAATATAACAATTGTCAAAAAATTCAGTGGAAGGAACAAGTTCTTTATGGAGAAAGGAAAGTAAAGCTGGTTCTGAAAACCAGACATGATAGTTTTGATGCACTCTATCTTTAAAACAAAAACGCATATATTTGTTGTGCATAGGTCAGAAAACAAGCTTTCAAGATGGTCCTGACTTGCAAGCCTCAGAAGAATTATTTCAGAGTTCAAATCTACAAATAATAAAAATAAAGTACTAGCAAGCAAATGAAAATCAAACAACATGATGCAGGGACCTCATCAACAACCATTATGAATGAAGTAAATGTAGATAATCTGGTATCAAACCTCAACTCGGAAGTTCTCGTATATAGGATGTCTAGTAGGAGCCTTCACACAATAAGATCGTTTTGGATCAACAACTGTTACTGCATCATTATGATCTCCATATTTCTCCAGAAATGCATCCCCAGTTATGATCTCTGGAATATCTCTCGCGTAAACAGCTTCATATCTGAAAGGATTGCCATAAGAAATCGTAAAACATGGCATACACTATGCAGAGCTGTACAAAATTTTCTGTCAATAGCAAGGTAATGAGACCTATGAGGTGGTAGGTTGCATAAATACTCCAGCGAAGCTTCAGATTTCAGAAGATCCACACCATGTTCTTCATATTCATCAGAATTTGTGTCGCTTGATTGCATAGGGGAACAGGAGGGTAACGATTGTGAAAGAAGGTCAGATGCAGCACACTCGATCATCTTGCGTCCCATGTAAGTGCCTACCCTTACAGAGCCATAATCAGTCCCACCAACACTGCATGCCACAAAGGAGAATATGGTTAACTCCAATTCATCCCTACAATGAAATCGATCTTGAAAGCACAAATATCAATACAAAAATATCTTACCTATGCCGTATCCCAGAGTCAAGACCCCAAAATCGAATATGAGTTGGAATGCTAACTAACTCTTTCACTTCTGCAGGCTGCAGCAAAATTTGAACAACTGATTATAGAGAAAGGACAAAGTTGGACCAGAGAAATGACTCCAGTAGCTATTGCCCGCAGGAGCTGATACCCTTACTAACCTGACAAATCATTGCAAGAAGCTTGTTAGCCTCTCCACAAGCAGAAGTCATTTGATCCATTACCCCACAAGGTGCTCCAACAATGCAATTCTCAACCTGCATATTGTCATCAATGAATGACTCTCTTCAATAGGAGATGAAATTGACAAAGACACAGTTTGAAGCTACATCCATTCAATTATCAGTACTTTACCTTTTGACAGAGAATAGCAAGATCCCTTGGAGCAATATTTAGACCTGTAGGCAAGAAAAGAACATGAATTGGTGTCAACTAGCATATCCCTAGTTAAGTTAAATGTGCAATAATGAGTTAGCTACTGCAGAACTTGAAATTCAACCAAAAGTAACAAAATTAGTGACATTATAACATAGATATTTAAGACAATCACTTACCATAGGCGGCAGCAATAGCAGACATACTAGCAACCTCCACTGATGCAGAAGAGGAGACACCTTTACCTTCAGGAACAGATGAAGAAACCTGACAATTCAAATAAAAACCAACACAAACGTTTGAGTTACAAGACCTGATCAATTAGCATGTGGAAGGAAAAAGTGTGAAAGACGTTTTTTTTGTTTGTGACTAACAAACAATATTCCTGTTCTGACAACTCCTAAGAATATCACTTGTCTCCACCAACATGAGAAAGGTGACAAAGAGGTCCAATTTTACATATATTAAATTGTGAGACTGCATTTTGGTACTAAATAACAGAAAGGATCAAAGCTGACCAGAATGCTCATGCTGTCTGTGAGGACCACACCTAGCTCGGTCATCAACACAAGGATTGTTCCAGCAACATATGCAGCCCATCTGAAACAGAACAGTTTTACCAAACATGAATATGCATGACAAATTATCATTTTTTTAGAGTAAATGAAGGATTTTTCCTACTTTTGGGATGGATCCTGAGAGAAATATTCTTTGGCCTTATCATAGGATATTGGTTTGTCACCATCCATAAAATCAGACAGGTCCATATCAAAGGTTGGTGCACGATTACTCAATTCAGAACCAAATGATACCTGTGCAAACATATTTAGAAAAAAAGACCCAGTTGTCCAAATGAGAAGCATCCAACTAAATATATGCTACATATTTAGAAAAAAAGACCCAGTTATCTATGAAGTGGTAAGTACATACTAAGTTTTAATAATGCATAACAACTGCAAGAAAAGGAAAGTGAATATGCTTGGAGATTTAATCAGAAACAACATACAATTTGTAACAATGGCACTGCTCCGCCATTTGCTAGTTGCCTAGCTTGTGTATGCTTCCATAGCTTCTGCTTGATAGGACTGCTTCTCTGAACAGCAACATGACAGGCCTCTCGAATGGGCATCTGGTAAATTGGACCATCTCAATGTCAATCGCAAATGCCAAAAGAAACTATGACTTTATTCCTAAAACATATCAAATCAATCCAATAACTTATAAGGAAATGTAATATAGCAATAATATTGCTTGACGTTCTAGGTTTGTAGACAATTATGAGACATAAAATCCTAGGAACAACCAAATAAATCTTCTAGGAGGTTCAGAGATATAAACAAGTACCCAAATATTGATGGAAGATCTGGAATTGACTTACAAAAGATTAGTAACTCATGGATTCATCTATCTAAAAATAACCATAGGAAATTCTATAGAAAATGCATGTGTTCTGAATTTTCCAGGTATATGTCAACATATTGTGCCACAATACACGCAGGAGTCGATGGCATCAAAGAGGAGGTGCGGGGAAAGTTACAGAAACAAACGAAAATGACAGTTAAATGCAGAATTTAAGAATCTTTCGATATTGAAAATCATTTTTAAGCGAGTGAAGTTTTATCACCGAGAATGGAAGTACATTAGGTAGGCTCATCTATAAAAGAAATGCCACTTTCTCTTGCATTTGAAATTACCTGTAATACAAGACTTCCTGAATAATCTGCGATACCACCCATGACATCTAATCGTCCAGGTGCTCTTGCAACATATATTTCCTCCTACAACAGAACAAATCATTTGAAAATGATTTTCCCTTACGATATATCAAGGATTTATGAAAAAATCGAGTGTTTTTTTTGTGGCTGTAATTTTCTCCTGTCCATTATGGAGAGAAGAAGAAACAGTACAGTGGGACAAGAATCGAGTACCTCCCAGTCAAAGAAAACAGAAGCAGCAACCCTCTCTCGGGATTGCTTCTCAGGGCTCCTTGGATCATTTCCAACAAGTCCTGATAAACTAGTTAAAAATGCCATTGTATCAGTTAATCCTTGCATGTCCCCATGGAGTAACTCGAAGTCCTCAAAAGATCTGACACCAAAACAAAGAGTGAGGACATGACAAAGTGCACTATTGGATAAAATACATGCTATTGTGAGGGGGAAAGAAAGGATATGGAAACTCACAAATCTTCACTTCCATTAACCTCATGATATGTTGGTGCTGGACGAACACCGATTTCTTTCTCAGACAGAGAATACCAGTCAGGAATTCCTACATCTCTCCCTGGAGCTCTTTGTAATTGATATCCAAGCACTATGGCATCACGCAAACGTCTTGCTCCGCTCAACTGTAATTGTACAATAGTGAAAATAGATTAAGGCCAGAAGTTGCAAAAAAAATTCTTGTAACTCTAAAACTTCATAGGTTCCCAAAGTTCCAGAGCAGCAAACATATCTTCTGTTCTGAATTGGGAATTAACCACTAGGTGGACAGTTCCATAACAAAATTACTCATGTGCAAAAGAATTAATAAGAACCTCCAGGGTGAAATGCTTTTAATGAGTAACATGACAAGAAAAAGGCAGCAGTGTTTACTTATGTTTGACATATCACTTTATATGCATAGTGTGAAAGAAACAAAAATTCCATACAACGCCAAATACAAGGTATCAAAAGTCTCACACTTGATCTGAAAGTATCAAGGTACAACTGAACAATAATATTAAGCTCGTTTATCATAGTCAATGATTTATGTACAGTAACTCACCTTGCCAGAAATATACTTCTTGCCAACAGCAGTGTCCTGGAGGATATGTGCAGCCACCTGAACGAATAATTATTAGCTTATTTTGCATTATAAATGCAATCTAGACAATCTGTGAATCACATCTGGTTTAAGGAAAACATGATGTATGTATCCAGTTGACTCTTCCTTACTGGAAGAATTGATTCTGGATGCACTTCAAGTTATGGCTATGATGGTATTTCAGTCAAAAAAATTCAGTTGTAATAAATAAATAAAATCCTCAGAATGATTACTAGCTTGAGTTCCCAAACAACCCTCAAGGCTCATAAGAACTGTAAGGAGATTACCTCGCCACCATTTATTGGACCATCATAGCAGGGTTGAAGTGTTATAGCACGTTGCAGATAAGGTTTCCAGTGTCCAGTAAGTAAATCCCTCCGTATCATCTCAATGCCACATTGATAATGCTGTTTTATTGGGGGGAAAAAGAGAATACAAAACAACATGTAGGTTCATGAGTGATGAACTATAGCTATGAATTCTTAAAATGCAAAGATACTCAGAGATGTTTCAACCTCAAGCATATTCCTCAAAAATGGCTCTTCATTGAAATAATCTCTACGAACAAATACAAATGGCAGCTTGTATGCCAAAGCCTCACTCACAGTGCCATATCCAATTTTCCCTATGCAACGGCCAACAAAATTGTTACATGTGTAAAAAAAAGCAGTAAATAACCCTGACACAGAGAATATAGCATTGTATTTACCAAGCATGCAGTCAGAAGCTGCCATTAAATCAGGTGTATAGGCATCCTTTGCAAGCTTAATGAAATTTGGTGGAAGCTCTTGAGTTTCAGATGCACCACATACCTTTACGAAAATATAGTTTGGCCAGCAATGTTGGCCACGCATTAGTTAGAGAGAGAGAGAGAGAGAATAGAGAAGAAAAACATAGTTGTCAAAGAAAATATACCAAACAGAGCCAACCATCAGGCAGCCACTCTTCCTTCAGTTTCCATCCGGCCGGCTGAATATGAAAATAACACCATCACAATGGCATTATATCAGCAATACTTAGATAGGATGGTAGCAAATTCAATTATGGAATTGTACTGTTAGTACCAATAGAATGGCACAAACCTAAACTGGTCTAAAAGGACATATTGATTTAACAGAAATATACAACTATCGTACATTGGTTGAATTACAAAATTGATCGTCTATATATAAGAAAGAAAATTCTGGTTATTTAATGGTTTACCTGTCCTCCAAAGTTGAAAATGACCACCTTAACATCATCTTTAATTCCTAGTTCCTTCCTCACCTGATATATGGAGATTTTTTTTAAGTTATCAGAAACTGAGACTATGGGTCGAGTATTCAGAGCAAACATTCTCCAGCAGAGTTGTACAGACCTCAGATCTAGATTTATGCAATCTTCTCACCACAAGAGGAACATCAATTACATCACGGAAAGCAGGCACTGCAGAAGATAGAATTAATCACTAATGAGTACTTCAAACCAAGATGCAGGCTCTTTGGATATATTATTCATTCAGACATATAGACGTACTAGGGCAGTATCCAGGGAGTCGTAGTAAGAATTCACAATGTGAATAATCTTCTGCTATCTGCAGTTGTTGCCAACATATATGCATGTTTATTGAACAGGCTGAATTAGTCTCAGCTTGCAACGTGAACAATGGCAATGACAATATTACATATAATTGTTTTCTCAAAAAAGCAGTTTGGCTCTGGTCTAGGTGGCCGTAGGAATTTAGTTAGCAAACCAATTAGCTGATGGACTTAAGAATAATTTTGCACCAATTTTGGGAAAGGAAATGGCAGGCACCTGCCACACAATTGAGCGATGATGATGTCCTGCTACTACAACATACTCTGCATAAATGAAGTCCCAGCTGCAAATAGAAGGTGGAAATTAAAGATGGTGCTTAGTTTCAAAAAGAACTATAACACCCAGAAAAAAGAAAATCTGCAAAATAAAATTATCTCAGCAAATTTATCAATAGTTGGAATTAAAAAGGAAAAAAATTATGTTTACAACTAGACAATTTCAGGCAAATAACTAAAAGTTAATGTTAGCATCACTCAGAGCTCCAGATTTCTTGTAGCTTAGTAGATAACTTTTGTGTACAGCACCAGTGCTGATTATATCAGGAAATGAATGACATGTACAATATTTCGTTAGCAGTGCAAAACAGACAAAAATAAGGTAACTGTAGCAACTATGCACTGATGATCCATATAACCTACCAAGCAAAATGTTCACATAAACTTTGCATAATGTGGGAACCTATAAGGCTGTAACTTATTCTAAAGTTCACTGTACATCATCATGCTCCTATTAACCCCCTAGTGCAGAAACACTAACCTGAAATTTGTGACGCACACCGAACGAATGCCAGCATCTGCAGCCGCCCTGCACGCAACGGGGACGACATCTGAAACCTGACCAAGACCCACACCACATTTGCTTCAGACGCTGCAAAGATTCATGGAATTGGAAACCCAGATAAAAACGACAATAGATGCTGTGCTGGCATCATCAGGAGCAGTACCACTAAGTCAGCCTTGATCGAGTTGAGCCATTCCACTTCAGTCCTCAGAATCGACTCTCTTGGCACCACGGCCGTCTGATGATACTGCATTCCACACCAATGCCACCCAGTCAGCCACAAATCCACAGGCAAAACACAGCAAGAGCAAGAGTGGATGCTGTAGCAGCAGCAGGTAGCAGTAGAGTGGAGAAGTAGATGGTGTTTCCCGAACCTTCTCGAGGGAGGCGAGGCGGTCGACGGTGAGCGCGTCGGCCTGGACGGCGCCGCAGTCGAGCAGCACCTTGCGGATGTGGAGGTTGGGCGACTTGATCTCGGTGGTGAACACGAACTCCGGCGCGCCGGTGACCACGTGCACGTCGTGCCCCGCCGCGATCAGGTGCCTCACCACCTGTAGCAGCAGCAGCACAACCAAACTGCATAATTCGCTACACACAATTTCACCAGCCAAAAAAGCTGAAACATCAACGAATTCCATCCAGCCACGAAATTCCACCCAAAAATCAATTTTTCATCGCACGATCAGCACCCAGACACAAATCCTCCCAAGAACAACAAAAAGGAGAGAAGAACAGGTGAGACCTCGAGGGCGCGGGTGGCGTGGCCGAAGCCGTGGCCGGTGATGTAGTACGCGAAGACCAGGTGCTGCGGCGGCGCCGACACCGCCGCCTCCTCATCGCCTCCCGGAATCCTCATCTTCTCCGTCCTCCTCCTCGCCCCCAAATCTCCCGACTTTCTCCCGCAACAAGTTCGCTCTTTTCAGGGACTCCACACTCCTCTCCCTCCTATATAAGTCGGATCAGTCAGCCATTGATTGGGAGAGAGATTGGAAGACGACGTGGACTGGTTGGTGTTATCCGAAATAACGAACTCCCGCGCCGATTAATATTTTCGTGGTTTGTTGCGCTGCCATTCCCGCGTATCTATCTGTTGCTGCAAGAAGTATCATGCTGCAATTTGCATGGCACCTGCAGAATCAAGAAGTCAACCTACAACAAAGAGCAGATAAAGGAAGCAACAGCAAGTAGCTGGGAGAGTTGGGTTTTATCTTATCCAGCAGCCGGGATTCGCTATATATCCTACTCCTATTGGATTATGAATTATCCACCCCTTGTCCAACCTATCTGGTAGACTGGTAGCCTAGTGCTTCACCTTCTTAGGAAGCATTGATCGAGTTTGTTGAAATTAGCTGCAAAATGCATCGTTGAAATGATAGCATCTTGTACCTGGATAAAATGTGGATAATTAAGTTTAGATACTGTGTTGAACTGTACAGGTTTTGAGGATGACATGAACATGTTGTTTGTATATTTGACATAACTACTTCGATGTAATTGGTCTTTTATTGACATTTTTTTAGATAATGGCATATTGCCATATGATTGGAAAAGTTAAATGTCAGTTGTGTATATTGCTCCCTCTGTCTCAAAATACAGCTATACCTACCCATCTTAAACATTTAATTTCTTTACCATTTTCTTATTTCAATCAATCATAACTATATCTCACCTCAATCTTAATCCCTCCAAAAAATGGCATACTCCTTCCATCAAAAAAAAAAAATTCTACGAATGAATGTGGACCTGTAGTTATCTAGATTTATCCCTAGAAGTTGAGGGCTCCTTTGAATTGAAGAAATTTTATAGGAAATATGGAGGGATGGAAACCATAGTAAATAATGATAGTAGGATTAGTTCAAAGGAATTTCATAGGATAGGAAAATTTTCCTTCACATTGTTAGTGAACTAAATATGGGATATCACATAGATATACATATATCTTGGTGAAAGTACCACATACCAATTTCTCTAAGAAAACAAACCATATATATATATATATATATATATATAGTCCGAAGAAGATAAGGAGGATTTCTAGCAAGAGGTTCAACCTCATGTTTTACTATTCCTTTGAAAAAGTTTCAATGCACTTTCTCTCTGCCTCCCTCTATTCTCAACATATTAATCATGCTGTATTTTTCTTATGGGATATCCAAACAACCACTTTATATAATTCATGTAGTTTTATTTCCTATAGAATTCAACAAACCATGATATTTCAATTAATCGTTTTTCTACTTCTGTGTTTTAGATTCTTATATACCAGAGGAGTTCCAATTCTTTTTTGGACGGAGAGCATAGCTAGTTATATTTTGAGATGGAGTAAACCATGAGTTCATGATAAAATTAACATTTTTTTCAGACGATATGATCCATTATTGGTGCTTCAACTTGAAGCAACACAAAGACCAAAAGAAAGATCTGAGTCCAGGACGGAACATCAGTCATTCAGTTATCATCAACTCATTAAAGCGGTTGCGTCTACGCATGACTGTTGATGATCAAATTTGGCATCACATGCATATTTGTGCCTAACAAGTTTTGTTATGAATTTTATTTAAACAGAGATCTTTGAAATTGGCCTGTGTTTCAAGGGTTCGCGGTTGTTCTCGTGATCTTCGTCGTCCTGGCCGGAGCCTTCAGCTGTCACAGGCGCGGGCGCGGGCATTTTCCCGGACACGGAAGCCCGGGCACGGACGTGGTCGCCGGGGCGAGGTACCGGGCACAGACGCGGTCCCCGGGTCTCGGGCGCGGAAGCCCGGGCACGGACGCGGTCCCCGGGTCCCGGGTGCGGAAGCCCGAGAACGGACGTGGTCGCTGGGGTCCCGGGCACAGACGCGGTTCCCGGGTCCCAGGCGCGGAGGCCCCGGGCGCGGACGCCGGGCGTGGATAAGGTCCCGGGCACGGGCACAGGGCCCGGGAACGGGTACAAGATCCCGGGCAGGGTTCCGGGTGCGGATACAGGCCGGGCAAGGTCATGGGCGATCCAGACACAGTGGAGGCAGCGGTCTGGACAACGGCCCGCGAGATGCTCGGGCGAGGAGATTAACGGTCTCGTATTCCACATGGTTGGCCGGTTGTAGGCCGGAGGGATACTTTCGTTCGGTTTCTGTTTCTTTTACCGTATGCATGGAAAGTATGCTGCGTATGCATGGAAAGTATGTTGCGTACAGGAAAGACCAGCCGCCCTATATATATAAGGGGTGATGGCCGATTGACAACACACAATCGACATATCAATCTACTACATTATTTTGCATCTACTATTTTCTCTCAACCCTAGTTTTTGCTTCTTGTTCTTCGTTGCCATCTAATTCGTCGCAGCAGCGAGCACAAGGTCCTAGGGGCGGTTAGGCCGACCTAGGGCAGCCCATCGCCGCCGTTCTCCCTGACGGGGTCCCTCCCGGGAGCGTGGGGTGTCGGGTTCCAAGAGCTCTCGCCGGCGTGTCTTGCGTATCGCGCTCCCGACGAGATTCCCCTTGCGACGTGTCTTGCGTATCGCGCTCGTCGCCGGGGGCACACGTGACGTGTTCGTGTGCGAACACACTTTTTGGCGACTCCGCTGGGGACTAGGGAAGATCAAGGTACATCTACGCTGCCGTCAGTCATGTCTGGCAGCAAGATCCCAAAGCCCGGAGATATCAGCACCGACAACATCATCAAGCCTAGCTTTGATGAATTGTCCGAAGAGCATCGCCAAGCTTATGAGGCATACAAGAAGAAGCGTGAAGAGGAAGAGATGGATAGATTCCTTGCCAACTTCAACAAAGATCGTCAAGGTAATATCACAGCGGTTGGCGAGATCACCTTCCCTCCTCTACGAGGCAAAGAAAAGGTACAAAATTCTGTAAGTAGCGCTTTTTCTCCTGAACAGTTGGCTGAATTAGAGTTTTGCGTTGCACAGAATAACAATCTTCTTAATCAGGCTATGATAGATATGATGAACGCTAAGAAAAATACGCCACAGCCCTCTAATAGTCATGTTGGTGCATCCACTAGCGCAGTAAGCCCTAACCCAACAGCACCTTTTGATTCATCGGAATTGCCACAACAACCCTCATATGGCATGCCGATGAATTTCTTTTCTGGGCAGCAAGCTAAACCAGGAAGTGGATTAATGGTGATGCCTACATGTCCTAATCCCATTGTTAGCATACCATCTTTGGGAGTTTCGGCGCCAAATAAAACCATGCCACAATTTTCTACACCGCCGATGCCTACGTCACAGATTTTAAATACGTGCAACACTCCTATAAATCCTATGCTACCACCCAGGGCACTCCCAACCAGTTTAGAAGAAGTTATGGCTAGGATACGAGAAGATATGCATAGGATGTTTGTTGAATCTTTTGGAGTTGAACCGAAGGTTAGAGGACGAACTTATCAAAAGCCATACCCATCCTGCTTTGATGCTATTGCCTATCCTCAAGGGTATAAGGTTCCTGAATTTTCTAAATTTAATGGCGAGGATAGCAAAACCACATGGGAGCACGTTAGTCAATATCTTGCTCAATTAGGTGAAGCGGGTTCTATGGATGAGTTGAAAGTGCGTTTATTTCCTTTATCTTTAACCGGTACAGCTTTTTCATGGTTTTCTGCTTTGTCTCCTGGTTCGATTACTACATGGTCGCAGCTAGAACAAAAATTTCATGATCATTTTTACAGCGGCGATAATAAGCTTAAGCTATCACATCTTACATCGGTGAGGCAAAAGCATGATGAATCGGTTTCAGATTATGTCAAAAGATTTAGAGATGTTAAAAACCGGTGCTATAGTCTTGTGATAGGTGAGAGAGACTTAGCTGATCTTGTGCTTAATGGTTTCAAGACTCACCTTAAAGAAAAATTAGAAGGCTATGAATTTTTAACTGTTAATCAAGTCTTGCAGCGAGCTTTGGCTCAAGAGAGTCGAAACAAAGATGTTAAAGAAAATTATAAGACTAAAACTGATCATCCTCGCATGCATGTTATTGATTATAGTTCTTGTTCGGATGATGAAGTTGATGTCTATGCTGCCGACTTTGTTTGGCCCTCAAAGGCCAAACCATATGCTTGTAGTGCTCTTAAGCCGATTCGCAAGAATCGTGAAGAAGAGATGAAATTCACTTTTGATATTGCTAAATGTGATAAGATTTTTGATGCTTTGCTGCAAGACAAGTATATTAAAATTTCACATACTTTACCGCCGTTTGAGGAGTTGAAACGGCGAGCTTATTGCAAGTATCATAATTCTTTTTCTCATGCTACTAATGATTGTAATGTCTTTCGGCGACAGATCCAATCGGCTATCAATGATGGACGATTGAGCTTTGCTGAAATGCAAGTTGACAAGACTCCCTTCCCCATGAACGCTTTAAATTTGGAAGGGAAGAAGGTGTTACTCCGGCCGGAACAAGCCGAAACTGCTAAAGGAAAGACAAGTGTTGTTATCGGCGAATCTAGGGTCGTAACCACCGATGACAAGGTCTTGGGAAAAAGGGTTGTGCTTGAGAAAGCCCCTGATGGCAAGGAGACATTAAAAATCACCATGAAAACTTCTGTACTCGGGGGGCAAGTGCAGCAAGGACGTCATGCAAAATTCATCAAGCCCAAAGGCCCAGAAGTTGGCAAGTGGAAGGTGAATGGGGCTAAAGCGCAGCAGAAGAAAGTTAAGCCAACATTTGATATGCTGCTGTCCAAGTATGCCAAACAAGCGGCCGGTTCTAGCTCTAATCGGCCATCACAGTTGAAGCGTCTAAGGTCACCTCCACGCCATCAATTGCAGCATCAACATGGTCCATATGGACCATGGGCTCCTGCACCATGGATGGCGCCACCTCCATACGCACCATATTATGCGAGAGATTACTATGGAGGATGGGAGCAGCCCTCAATGGCTCCGTATGCTTTTCATCCTGGGTGGACAGCACTAGAAACCTGTATTTGAGAGGCTAACTCACCCCGCAAAAGGCCGTTTGGGCAGTGGCACTAATCGGCCATCACAAGCCTCTCAAAAGAAGAAGATGGTGAAGCAAGAATGGCGTGCTAAGTCGCCAAGTGCTGGAATTTCAGAACCGGCAAGCAAGCGAGAAGGGAGGTCTACAAGTTGCGACATCATCAAAATTGGCACTAAAGATGTAGAGATCAAAGAGCTGGGTAAAAGGCCGATTATTATTGGTAATTCGGCTAAATCTAATAGTGTTATGGTTGCTGTCCAGCCAGGTGCAGCAGCTAACGATCATGAGGCAAGTACCAGTGGCACCAAGAAAATGGACGCCAAGTATACCCAGCCGAGATGGTGTCCTCCCGGCTTGTCCAAGGCTAAGAAGAGGAGGTTGCAGCGTATGAGAACTCAGCAAAAGGAGGAAGAAAGGAGGGAGAGGCAAAGGGATGAATTCTTCAACTGAATTCGGCCCATCATCAATCCGAAACAAGTGTGGAAGCCTAAGGTTAACGAAAAAACAGCAGCACCTCCACCTGTTCCAGCAGCTGTTACTCCAACTCAGGAGGTACCTGAGGCTATTCCAACCTCAACCATGTCACCTACAGCACCCCTTTCATCACAGACGCCGATATTTACCTTGGGAGATGACGAAGAGATGGTGGATTTTGAGCCGACACCCAGCAGGGAGAGTATGGATATTAATATGGTTTATTACTTACCTGCTGAGTATCGTGTTGTTGATGAAGAAGGAGAGGTAGCCCAGCTGGATTTTGGTCCCAAGAATGCCATCTTTGAGAAGCCTAAAGACCGGTGAAGCACTTGAAAACCGTTGTACATCAAGGGTCATATTAATGGATCGCCGGTTGCTAGAATGCTTGTTGATGGTGGAGCTGTGATCAATCTTATGCCATATTCAGTCTTCAAGAAATTGGGGCTGCAAGATGAATACTTGAAGAAGACCAATATGGTGCTGAATGGCTTTGAAGGCAAGGAACGGACAGAGGCCAAAGGAGTTATTTATGTGGAGCTCACAGTTGGAAGCAAGACTTTGCCCGCTGCGTTCTTTGTCGCTGAAGTGCAAGGTAATTACAATGTGATTTTAGGCCGCGATTGGGTACATGCTAACCAGTGCATGCCATCTACCATGCACCAATTTCTAATCCAATGGGTTGAGGATGAGGTGGAGATAATTTATGCAGACACATCGGCATGTGTTGCCTTGGCCGATGCTATGGTGGATTGGCAACATCCTGAAGCTACTTGTTTGACGGGACGCAATGATCTTCCAGAATTTGATTTCCTTAGTGCTACAAAAAATGGTTTTGTGCCCGTCATGTTAAAGCTGATTGGTGGTGATCGGCTCAAAAATATAATGTGATTAGATGGATCCTAGCTCAGATTGGTTGCAAAAGCGTCTCGAAAATTATCGGTCTCAAGAGAGCGATATGCATGAATCCATAGAAGAGCTAGAAAATATGGATAAGCTAGGACAAGGTTTTACATCGGCCGATCCATTAGAGGAGATAGACATTGGTGATGGATCAGTTCCTAGGCCGACTTTTATAAACAAAAATCTGAAAGCCGATTACAAGTTAAAGTTAATCGAGCTCTTAAAAGAGTATGTTGATATCTTTGCTTGGGAATACCATGAGATGCCTGGCTTGAGCCGAGAGTTAGTAGAACATCGGCTGCCCATTAAGAACGGTTTTAGACCTTTCAAACAGCCGGCTAGAAGGTTCAATCCCAAGATGTATGACCGGATTAAGGAGGAGATCGATCGGTTGCTTAAAGCTAATTTCATTAGACCTTGTAGGTATGCTGATTGGATTTCCAATATTGTGCCTGTGGAGAAGAAAGGATCTGGCAAATTGAGGGTGTGCATTGATTTCAGAGATTTGAACAGAGCTACACCCAAAGATGAGTATCCTATGCCTATAGCTGATATGCTTATTAACGATGCTTCTGGGCATAAGGTCATTAGCTTTCTTGATGGTAATGCGGGGTATAACCAGATTTTTATGGCCGAAGAAGACATATCCAAAACGGCTTTTTCGCTGCCTGGTTTTCTTGGTTTATTTGAGTGGGTGGTAATGACCTTTGGTTTGAAGAATGCCGGTGCTACGTATCAAAGAGCTATGAATTTAATCTTTCATGATTTGCTTGGGGTCATTTTAGAGGTTTATATTGATGATATTGTTGTCAAATCGGATGCCATTGAACCACATTTGGCCGATTTGCGTTTAGCTTTTGATAGAATGAGAAAGTATAATTTAAAGATGAATCCTTTAAAGTGTGCTTTTGGTGTATCGGCTGGAAAGTTTTTAGGCTTCATTATTCATGAACATGGCATAGAAATAGACCCTAAGAAAATTGAAGTTATCCAGAAAATTCAGATTCCTGAATGCAAGAGAGATGTGCAAAAGTTCCTCGGCAAGGTCAATTATTTGAGGAGATTCATAGCTAACTTGTCGAGGAAAGTTGATGCTTTTACACCTATCCTTCGGTTGAAGAGTGACATTGATTTCACTTGGGGGGAAAAACAGCAAGAAGCATTTGAAAAGATCAAGCATTATTTGGTTACTCCACCGGTATTGAGAGCGCCAAACATGGACAGCCGTTTAGGCTTTATATTGCAGCGGAAGATGGAGTAATTGGTGCTGTTTTGACACAAAAACTGAAGGAAAGGAGCATGCTATTGCATATTTGAGCCGGCGTTTAGTGGACGCTGAAACAAGGTACACTTTTATTGAAAAATTATGCCTTTCGTTATATTATGCTTGCACAAAACTGAGACATTATTTACTATCTAGTGCTTGCATAGTAGCGTGTCAGACCGATGTCATTAAATATATGTTGCAAAGACCAATTCTTAGTGGTAGGATTGGTAAGTGGGCTTACGCTTTAATTGAATATGATTTGGTTTATGAACCTTTGAAAGCAATGAAGGGCCAAATTGTAGCTGATTTTATTGTTGAACATCGGATTGATGATAGGCATAATGTTGATCTTGACCTTGTTTCTTTAGTACCATGGAGATTATATTTTGATGGTTCAGTCTGTAGCAATGGCCAAGGTGTTGGTGTTGTTTATATTTCTCCATATGGTGCTGTTTTTGAAGCCTCATGCCGCTTAGAATTCTTTTGCACAAATAATCAAGCCGAATATGAAGCTTTGTTGTTCGGGCTAGAGCTGTTGGCTGCTATAGGTGCTACACATATTGAGGCTTTTGGTGATTCGTTGTTAGTAGTGCAGCAAGTATCTAAGGTTTTTCAGTGTTTCGACGAATCACTTAATGTTTATCTTGATACATGTCTAGATATTATTGCTACCTTGGATTCCTTTAGTATTGCTCATGTATCTAGACAGGAAAATTGGAGAGCAAATGAGTTAGCGCAGCAGGCATCCGGCTATCACGTTCACCATGGCGTGTTTTATATCTCTCAAGAGCCGATGTCTTGTCTTGCTAACATAGGCAAGGCCGAACCGCAGCCCACCGATTCGGCCACTAATTTTAATGTTTATGCAGGTGAAGCCAAGGACTGGAGGAAGCCTATTGTTAATTATTTGCAAAATCCTAACGAGAGGGTGGACAAGACGGTTCGACGGATGGCTTTCAAGTATATATTGATTGACAGTGACCTTTATCGCCGAACTGTTGATGGTATTCTTTTGAAATGCTTGGGTGAGGACCAAGCGAGAGTTGCTATGGGAGAGGTGCATGAAGGCACATGTGGTACACATCAGTCGGCACACAAAATGAAGTGGTTGCTACGGCGTGCTGGTTTCTATTGGCCGACGATGATTGATGATTGCTTCAGATATTACAAGGGGTGTGAAGCTTGTCAAAAGTTTGGTAATATTCAGCTAGCTCCTGCTGCCATGTTGCATCCTATTGTTAAGCCGTGGCCATTCCGAGGTTGGGGACTGGACTTTATTGGACAGATTCGTCCTCCATCGTCGAAGGGGCATCGGTTTGTACTAGTTGCTACTGATTATTTCACCAAGTGGTCTGAAGCAGTTCCTCTCAAAAATATGACACATGTGGAGGTAATTCGATTCATAACTGAGCACATTATCCATAGATTCGGCATTCCTCAAACATTAACTTCGGATCAAGGATCTTCTTTTATATCATCGCAAGTCCAAATTTTGCTGAATTGTATAAGATAAGGTTGCTCAACTCATCTCCATATTATGCCCAAGCCAATGGACAAGCGGAGTCCACAAATAAAATATTGATCAAGCTCATCAAGAAGAAGATTGAAGACAATCCTAGAAGATGGCATGAGGTGTTGTCCGAAGCTCTTTGGGCACATAGGATCTCAAGGCACGGTGCAACTAAAGTAACTCCATATGAGCTTGTATATGGATAAGAGGCCGTTTTGCCCGTGGAGGTAAATCTAGGTGCCTTAAGATTAGCCAAGCAAAATGACTTATCGGCGGTGGATTTCCACAATTTAATGATGGACAATATTGACGAGGTCGCCGACAAGAGATTAGAATCATTGAGGGCTATTGAGAGAGACAAGCTACGAGTGGCAAAAGCGTATAACAAGAAGGTCAAGTTGAAAAGTTTTCAAGTTGGTGATCTAGTATGGAAAGTGATTTTACCGATTGGTTCAAAAGATAACAAGTTTGGGAAGTGGTCTCCGAGTTGGGAAGGTCCTTTCAAAATTGCGAGAGTGGTTCCCGGAAATTCATATTTGGTGGAGTCATTGCAAGGTACTTTGCTGCCCCGTGCTCTCAATGGCAAATATTTGAAGAAGTTTTATCCAAGCGTGTGGCAAGAAGCTTAAGCAGGTATGGCCGATATTTAGTTATCGCCCTAAGAGCAAAATAAACATGGCCGATGGGTGTGTTGACATCGTCCTTAGTCTTCGTACAAGAAGGAAGTATATTTTTTGGCATGCAAGCTTTGCCAAAAAACAGGGGGGCATGTGTTGATGATCAAATTTGGCATCACATGCATATTTGTGCCTAACAAGTTTTGTTATGAATTTTATTTAAACAGAGATCTTTGAAATTGGCCTGTGTTTCAAGGGTTCGCGGTTGTTCTCGTGATCTTCGTCGTCCTGGCCGGAGCCTTCAGCTGTCACAGGCGCGGGCGCGGGCATTTTCCCGGACACGGAAGCCCGGGCACGGACGTGGTCGCCGGGGCGAGGTACCGGGCACAGACGCGGTCCCCGGGTCTCGGGCGCGGAAGCCCGGGCACGGACGCGGTCCCCGGGTCCCGGGTGCGGAAGCCCGAGAACGGACGTGGTCGCCGGGGTCCCGGGCACAGACGCGGTTCCCGGGTCCCAGGCGCGGAGGCCCCGGGCGCGGACGCCGGGCGTGGATAAGGTCCCGGGCACGGGCACAGGGCCCGGGAACGGGTACAAGATCCCGGGCAGGGTTCCGGGTGCGGATACAGGCCGGGCAAGGTCATGGGCGATCCAGACACAGTGGAGGCAGCGGTCTGGACAACGGCCCGCGAGATGCTCAGGCGAGGAGATTAACGGTCTCGTATTCCACATGGTTGGCCGGTTGTAGGCCGGAGGGATACTTTGGTTCGGTTTCTGTTTCTTTTACCGTATGCATGGAAAGTATGCTGCGTATGCATGGAAAGTATGTTGCGTACAGGAAAGACCAGCCGCCCTATATATATAAGGGGTGATGGCCGATTGACAACACACAATCGACATATCAATCTACTACATTATTTTGCATCTACTATTTTCTCTCAACCCTAGTTTTTGCTTCTTGTTCTTCGTTGCCGTCTACTTCGTCGCAGCAGCGAGCACAAGGTCCTAGGGGCGGTTAGGCCGACCTAGGGCAGCCCATCGCCGCCGTTCTCCCTGACGGGGTCCCTCCCGGGAGCGTGGGGTGTCGGGTTCCAAGAGCTCTCGCCGGCGTGTCTTGCGTATCGCGCTCCCGACGAGATTCCCCTTGCGACGTGTCTTGCGTATCGCGCTCGTCGCCGGGGGCACACGTGACGTGTTCGTGTGCGAACATGACCTTGGCGTCCTTGACCGGAGCATGGCATGTATCGCTTGGACCTGTGCAAAGGTCACAACATCACAATGCAGTCAGCAGCTAAGTCCAATGCACGCCAGTGGTGGCTGCTGCAAGCAAGCCTGCAATGTCGCTCAGCTCAGAACACCCAGGGCAGCGTCTCGTCGTGGTAGTAGTACTTCTTCGGGCGGCCGAGCCGGAGGCTGCGCACGGCGTTGCCGCGTTTGTCCTCGCGCGTGACGATCGTCTGTGAGGACAGCACGTACCGCGTCACGGCGCGCTTCGCCATGCGGAGCACCTTGCCGCTCGCCTCCACCTCAACGCCGGTCACCACCGCGAACCTCTCCGTCACCTCCGTCTCCTCCTCCTCTTCCTTCGCGGCGGCGGCCTTGAATCCCCAGCGCCGGGTCGCAGTCGTCGTCTTCGAGGCCTTCTTCTTCTTGTTGACGCGCGTCATCTCGAACAGCTCGGCGACGCACAGCCTGCCGGCGCCGAACGGGACGAGGTAGGATGCCACCGGGGCCGGCCAATCCTTGTGCGGCGGCGACGGGCGGTACCTCCACGTGCGGCGCAGCGACGGCGGCGTGGCGGTGAGGTCGGAGGCGCAGAGGTGGCCGTCGTCGAGGGGGGAGAAGCCGAACCAGAGGTTGTGCTCCGGGACGTGCTCAGCGCGGCCGCGGAAGCGGAGCGCCCAGTCGCCGGCCTTGGACCACGCGCCGCTCACCGTGCCGAAGGAGAACGTGCCGTGCCGCTCCGTGGACACCCAGATTTGGGTGTCGCCCCGTCGTCGCCGGGGTCGAGCACGTACGGCGGCGCCGGGAGGTAGCGCCAGTGCCAGTCCTCGATGGCGGCGCCGCCCCGCGGCGCCGGCGGGAGGCCGTGGACGAGCGCCTCGAAGCAGTGAAGGTGACTCTGCGCCCCGAACAGCGGCGGCGGCTCTGGCGCCGCCTCCAAGACGTAGACGCCGTCGCCGACGGTGAAGGCGATGGGGCTCCGCTTGGGCGCGCCCATGCCGGGGAGAATGCGGACGGCGTTAGCGCCGCACTTGTAGAGGATGAGGAGGAAGCTGCGGTCCTTGCCGTCCTCGCCGACCACCTTGTCCTTGCCGCCGCCGAGGACCGTCGCGCCGCCCTTGGCCAAGCCGTCCCAGCCGCGATGCTGGGGACTATAGATGGCCTCGCCGGCGAGAGGTAGGTGCGCGTCCACCATCGCCGTCGGCGCCAGGCGCGGGCGATCTGCGGCTGCTGACCCGTCCTCCCCGCCGCTGGGCTTTCTCGGCGGGAAGAAGCGCGACATGCCGATGCGGCGCAGCGCGTACTCGCTGCTGCCGCCCCACGGGGTAGTAGTCCTTCCCACCAGCAGAGGCAGAAACCGGCGGCTCATCGTGCAGGACTGACCTGACCGCCTCAGGCCTCCCTATGGTTCACTCTCCGACAGCTGCCGATGAATTTCTCGACGACGACGACGACGGTGCCGGTGGCGGGCAGTGGCGGCGGCGGAAGGCGCCTTCTTCCTTTGGCCCTACAGGCTACCTCCTGCTTTTCGCGTGACCGGTTCGGCCACCTGTAAACTTCCTTTTTTGCAAGTAAACTTTCTCAAATTTCTATCTGAAATCCAAGGATACGAATAAAAAGCGCGTAGTCTCTTCGGTTTTGAATATGTTTGACCATTCTTTTTTAAAAATATTATGCAAATATACAAATATATATGTCATCATGTTTAAAGATAAAACAAGATACAACAAAATAAATGATAATAATTACATGATTTTTTAAATAAGACAAATAGTCAAGCGTATATTTAAAAGTCAACGATGTCATCTACGATGTTATCTATTAAAAACAGATGTTATCTATTAAAAACAGAGTACGTACAACATAAGAAAACAAACATATCTACAGAATCACAAAGCGAAAGAGAGGTAGAACTGTAGAAGGCATTGAGGTGTTAAATCCAACATGCTAGATAAATGAATTGGAAGCCAACATACAGCCTTGTGTTGTTTCGTAACAACAATAGTGTACACTACTAGTCCACTGAAAATATTGGCCAAGATCAGCACTATTCTAGGAGCTATTATGCACATAATAATAAGTTCCAAGTGATCTAACGAGGCCAGACATTTGTGGTAACTCGTGGATGCTAACTAACTGGAGGATTTCTTCATCCTTCGTGTCAGTAAACAGCTGCAGTCAAGTCACAACAATGTCATCCGACCGTCACCTCGACCACATAACAGCGGCTGAAGGGTTTGGTAGCGACGACGGGGTCATACAATGTTGTTGCCACTGGTGAAGGCTTTCACCATCGATTACTGCAACGGTTGCTTCAGGAGATTCCTCGACATCCATAGAATCGACTTCTGTCTCGTCAGACTCCATTGGCACTTCAAAAATATCTCTGTTTTCTGAATTGGAAGCAGGCCAGTCAGGTATCGTGGCAATCTGTGGCGGTGTCCAAGGAACTAAAGCCAAGGAGTTGCTGCACCCAGGAGATTTGTCCTCCAGCGCGTGATAGTTCCTCTGACTGAAAGCTTGATCTGAAAGAAGAGAGAGAAAATAGTGAGTTGCGATTTCGAGGTAGGGATGGTAATCCTATCCTGACATACAAGATACAACACTAGAAAATGCATCCACATAAAGTTCGATAAGCTATACAGATATGCTACAAGTGCAGCAGGCTTTCTTACTTAAAGTTAATCATCTTATGCTTATCACTTAAAACAGAACTCACATAAAGCATGTCACTATGTATAAGTACACTAGAAGTAAAGAGGCCTTTTAAGACAAAAAAGCAAATGGAAAATAAAGAACAGTGAATGCAGTTAATAAGCTTGCATGCTAGCAACATAGCCCTAGCATATTTGTTCGACTACTAGCCAGTTAGCCACAAAACTAAACAGTGGGATCTTTGCAAGGTAAGTTCTGCAGATACTATTTCAATATCAAGTAATCAACCTTTGGATGTATCACGGATGTTGGATGTAAAACACTAGAATGCCTAACACTTCTATGTATCACATTTGACAACCGCATAACATTGTAAAACTACAAAACACTAGTACAAACATTTAAATATTCAGAGGAATACAAGAGTAAGTTATAAATAATAGAAAATGTTGTTTCATGATCAACTTACTCTTTAGACCACGTATCAAGTCTGGACTGATTATGATTGAAGGGTTCAAGGTCCCAGGACCAATGCATACAGTGTTATCTACTGGCTTGTATAAAACAAGTGCCTTGTCCTCACTCGACGGATGAGATTCCATGGCATCCCCCACCATGTCTTCCATAATGGGCATGCTAACAACATTGTGGATTTCCTCTCCTAGCATCTCATGTCCAAATGGCGTGGAAGGACCTGGCGTTTCTTCCTCCATAATAGGTGGGAGCCCAATATCCTAAAAACAATAGTCGACATTTATTCAGCAAAATGTAACAGCGCAACAAATTTACTGAATATGTACTTACAGGCAAAGTAAAATATTGAACCAAACAAATACTACAAATGATAGAATGTCATTTATATCCTGAAGCAATTAGCTAACTACAAATAAAACTTCATTTTCTTCAAGCAGAACACTCCTACTGGTAACATTGAATGAGGTATCAGAACCAAAGCGAAATATGGCAATACATTGCTCATTAGTCAGAATATCTCCCACTAGAACACTCAATTGGAATGGTGATCTCATAAGAAAACCATACATGCCATGCCCACACAAATAATAATAATAATGAAAGAAAACAACTTCACTAGGAAGATCAAACAAATAAACAAGATGATCCATTTTAGTAGAGCGGAACCACAAAAAAGGTTTGCTAGTGGTTCCATACAGATTTTGATGATCAGAAAGGTAGAGTCGTTTTCATTTTCGTTATTAATTAAGCCTCTGAGAAAGTTGATTCTGCTGAGCAAACTCATATTGGATAATGCAATAATGATAAACTTTGGAAAGGCCATGCATGGTGCTGATAAAGCCTTTATAATACTCAAGTTCTCCTAACTTCCAATAGATTTGACTGGAGGGAGTATCTAAATTCTTACACTACTGCATGAAAGTATATTTTAGGAAACCATCTAATGACACAGCTCATGTAGAAATGAACCAAAGTACTCAAATACATAATTGCTATGCTTTCATTCAGTTATTTATTTCGTTGGGAATTTGTAGTTTTCTAAACTCCATCATACAGCATGCAGATGTAACCAAGCAACTCCAAGGTACTGGCTAGCCAGAAAAGGAAATCCGGTAACAAACATATTGCAATAACACGCTGGATTCATGGATCGGAACAATTGGCATGGTAAGCCCCAAATGACACTTTAGCAATTAATTCAACATTTTTCTCAGCTTGTCTGAATAATCTCATCGCAAACAAGGCTCCCACACAAAACGAGGGCATGCATATGCATCTCCAAATACAACCCAAAATGCACCAAACTACCTGGTAGATACAGTACAATAGCACATATACTCCAACTAGCAGTAAACCAAGCAAGCTCACAACATGCATCAAACAGCTAGCAACCAATACTCCAATAGCATGCCTAACCAGAGCGCTAAAAAACGCATAAAACTAAACTAATGATCCCAGCATGAACTACTCTAGAAAAAAATCCGACTTAGATCCAAACACACAGCTCCAAAACCTAAAACTCGCACAGAAACAGTATTAGAGCATGGGGAGGGCAGAGCTACTCAGCTACACAGACCAAACGAGAGCATAGGTGAAAGAGAAAATGGCGGTGGCGGCGGCTCACCAATCTGCGGCTCTTGGCGGCGGGGCCGGAGAGGGAGAAGTCGGAGAGGCCGTCCACCACCTGGTCCAGCTCCTTCCTCTTCCCCATGAACCCCACCATCATCCGGCTTACCCCGGGGAAACCTACCTCCAATCTCGCGGGTTCCTCGCGAGTCCCGGTCGAATCGAGGCCCAGAATGGTGGGAGTCTGGGATTGGGCTGCGGCGCTTGCGCGGGCGGCCGGCGGCGCGGGGTGCGGCGGGTTTCGCGGGATCTTGGCGGAGGGAGGAGGGGCTTGGCGTGTCCGCGTGTGGTATTTTGCGGGTGGGTGGCTCGCACCGGATGGATGGTTCCAGAAGGCGAGGTGGGGCCCCCTCTCTGTAGCTGACAGGTGGGGTCGGAATCATCCAATAGGATTGGTCTAATGGGCCTAAATTCTGGCCCATCCAAGTGTAAGTCCGTAGTAACAGTATGGCAACAATGGGGCCCGGCTTGACGCCTTGTTACTACCGTCTATGTTGATTTTCGTATGAAACGTATTATGGTTTACAAAAGTTTCTTTACGCTAAACATTCGTTTTTGGCTTCTCGTAAAATATACATCCCCAAGTCTTGCCACGGGATTTATTAGATTTATTATTATTATAAAATTAATGTTATAAACAGTTGAGTAAAACACAATATTTACCCAAAATGGATGATAATGTGGGTGTGGCTTATTTTTTCAAAGCATCATTATGTATTGTTGTGGTATCTAAGCATTATTTTTATACGCAATCTGGATATCGCTGCAATTAGATAGTCTGCATCTCTCTCTTTCAACTAAAGCTTGTTCTAAAAATGTAAGAATATTTAGAAAATAGGTGTGGGGGGTTAATGATGCCTGGTATGCTATCTAATTGTTTATAATAAAACAAAGCTCACATCGTGAGTTAGTATTATCTTTGGGGACTTGGGAGGGGGAAATTTGGTGTTAGGTACAGAACAGGTAACAATGTCATGCTTGGGTATGAGGTGGGGCAAAGGGAAATTAGATAGATAACTAATTTTTTGATCCAATGGCTATTATCTTTAGTGCAATCTAATGTCTAAAAAGTGTTATTGATGTGGCTTTATGCATGTCTTGATTTATAGGAGTTAATGTCCCTTAGTGGATACCAATTATGTAGAAAGAGAGGATTTGTAATAGTTAAATTTAAATAATTTACAGAGTAAGATATAAAATGAAGACAATGTTACCTTCGACATGGCTGAATACAGAGTCTGACCGCCATCAATAAAGAGGAAGAAAAATAGCTCTACTAGATAGAAATCTAGCTCTACTAGATTCTTATGTGGTACTCACTGGATCACCGCTCGAAACACTACCTCCATTCGACCTGCAATGTGTGGCTGTCAAAGGAAATTCTATGGGCAGTACATTATGTTTCAAACAACAAACACAAACCTATTGTAGTCTGGAAGTGTGATGAACTATAACTATTCCAATCTAACATACCAATGAGTAATACATTTTTAGAATATTTGTCGCATGGATTACAGTACAGTAATTTCAACTAAACGTGTGCCTAGATTAATGCGTCAACCATATTTATGCATATGGTGTACATACACAGTGGTGCATGCGAATGTGTGCCTCCTGTGTAATCGTAAATAATGTAGTTGCGAAACATGACCCTGCTTAGGCTAGCTGTTGTGGAAGAACTCATTTTGTTATTACATCGAGAAACCAAAAATACTCCTACAATCATTTGGTTGGGGGAATTGTTAGGAGGGAACTAGAGTTTAGGAGGCTAGCCTATTAGGTTATCTTTGTCGATGGTGGCTGTGGGAATTTTACGAGGGATTGGGACATGAAGTTTATCCTCGAACTCCCTCACTTTTAATACCTAGAGTAGGTGTGGAAGTTGGTAATGTAGTAGATATGGCATATCCTATATACATGGACATATGTTATCGGGAATATCGTGTACTTAATGTGATACAGAAGATGATAGCCATGTATGGATAAAGCTACAATCAATTAAGGAAACGTACTCCAGATATGAAATGATACTATAGTCCGATCTAGGGGTGACAATAACGTGTCTGCCTATGTCCTACTTGGAGTTTCGAGTTCTACTTGGAGAGGTGGTTATCTCTGCCATAAATATAAGGCCTCCTAGGATAGGAGGTATCGAGCTATAAGCCTACAGATCAAGATACACCAAGCTTACGCTGTGGAGAAGTCTTTTACTAGTCACTGACTACACCGTCTTATTGAGATTAGTTGATAGGCTAGATTAGACAGCTTACATCCATCTTGTACTTGGTGTATATACCTCCCATTAATAAATATAAACAGGAGTAGGGTTATTACATGCGGGGATCCGAACCTGTATAAAAATCCCTATGTCTCACACCTCTTTTATAGATTAGTGAATACCTTAATTCCAGACGACCTCTACGTCCTCAAATACCGTAGTCAGGATCCAATCCGTCGGTTCGAGTTGAGAGGGAATTCCCTCTTTAAGCATAATTAATTAGATTTGAACCACTCAGGATCACTTAAAATCTAATTTCTACTTAGAATCCTTGGACTTTGTTTCTTTTGTATACAAGAGACTTTGAGTAACAACCAGGGGCTTGTTTAGTTCTTTGCCAATTCTAACCCTATCAAAATTTTGACAATGACAATAATTGGTGGTTGTCGAATTTTCTTGGCAAAAGTTAGCTAGCCTCTTATTTGGATTCCTACCAAAGGTGTGTTTTGACTCGAGCCCAATACATCTAAGCCCAATAATTTTCTTGGCTAATGAACTAAGCCAAATAACTCAGCATGCCAATATTTTTGGCTACACACCAAATAAATGACTAATATTTTAGCATTACCAAAATCTTGGCTTGGTTGAGATTGGGTACAAGCCAAACAGTCCCAAACTCCCATGATCGATTCCAGCAGCAACTCCCCCTTATAAACTCCTAGTCCTATTTCCCAAAGTTGCGAAACATGTAATTTCTTTTTTCGTACGCTGTTGTAAATTATGGTGTATTTCCAAATGGACCAGGGCCCTTGTACTGAGGCCCAGAGCCTAAAATGCGTGCAGCCCAAGAAAAATGGGCCAGGCCTAGGCCCTTATAAGTGAGGCACCTAACCTAAAATGAGTAGAGCCCAAGAAAAAGGCCCAGCTCACCCTCACCATCGCCCCCAACCCTCGACCAGTCTCAAATTTCTCCGAGAATTCCCCCACCTCGCCGCCCAAAACCCGCGCACGCTCCAAAACCCTCCGCCTCCGCCGCCGCTGCCGTGGCCGCCGGCGAGGCCTCCATGGCCACCACCACCCCCGCCGCCCGTAGGATAGCGGG
This sequence comes from Oryza meyeriana var. granulata, assembly GCA_003991445.1. Classification (NCBI taxonomy): domain Eukaryota; kingdom Viridiplantae; phylum Streptophyta; class Magnoliopsida; order Poales; family Poaceae; genus Oryza; species Oryza meyeriana. Next base: position 110,008 of record RYFJ01002908.1, read on the forward strand.
AACCGAGGTCCCCATCCCGGGCTCCGACAGGCTGCGGTGGATCGACCTCACCGTCCCCTCCACCCCTTCCCCCTCGCCGGAGGGCGATTCGGACCCCTTCGTCCTAGTGCCCCCGCGCGCCGCCTCGGGGTTCCACGCCGTATCCTCTGGCGACTCGCAGTGTTACCTCGCCTGGTACGCTGTGTCCCCATTCCCCCACTGACTTGAGCTCCGTTGGATTTTCTCAGGAATTCTCGCTGTGTTAGAACTAGTGATAGGGTCGAGCTAGCTGAGTACCAAAGAATTTTGCGCAGTGGGAGTTGATCTTGATCTTATTCATCTGGTACTTTGTGGGACTACACTGCACTCTCTCTGTATTGTTGTGGTTAACTGGTTTTTGTGGTGCTCAGAGAGTCAGAGTAACCCTAGGTCTGGTATCTCCAGCTAAGCAGCGAATAGGTTTAAATTTGATTCTGCATTATCCAGCATTCTACCATCACGACATAGTTGAGGCTCAGGTCTAGTGCATTTCATTTAAAATGTACATGACACCACAGGGCAGTGCCATGGTGACAAACTAGAACTGATAGATAACAACCATTTTGTGCAGGAAATGTTATTAGCTGACAGAAAGCTATTTGCTAATAGTTCAGTAGAATTCCTTAATGATACAATTTTTGGGGACATTCTGACACAGAAAGTCCTTTATTGTCACGGTTGATGAGACCTAGACATTAAATTTCAAGGAACATCTGTTAAACTCCTTGCAAGTACATGAGTTCGTACACTTTCTACACTTTTGCCTTCTACCGATGAAGCATGTTGAACAGAATACCTTTACTAGATCTTTTGTGAGCTATCGCCGTTATGCTTGTTAATCTCTCTTGTGAGATGGCCTTCTATTAGCTAGCTAATAAACATCATTTAGATGTATTTGCTGTTAAGCTAGGAATATGCTAAGCTACATTGCTAATATGACACATTTACTGCTGGATGCATTTTTTTTCCTAAAGAAAGAAGATGGTTTCTGTTACAGGAGGTTTCATGAGGAACACCAAAATGTGCTAGAGGTTATTGATCTCTGTGCTTCCAAGGAGTTTCCAAGCTCTGGACTGCGGTTGGTATTCCAGGAGGCGCTATGCCCGTTCTCCTTCTTATGTGCACGTGAGGTTGGCTCATTTATGATTGTTATGCGAATAAAGTATCGTAGGTTCAATAATTTTCTGGGACATCAATACATGAGAAACATATTCATTTCTGTGCTAATGCAGGGTGGCAGACGTGGCACACCTGTGTATTTGCTGTATGTGCTTACTGTTTCTGGAGTTGCTATCTTATGCCACTTTCGCAGCCCATTTTCCTATATCTCTGGTTCAATATTTCCTCAAGACGATATAGTTGAATTTAATCTCCAAACCCAAGCACAGAGTGCTAAGGTTACAGCTGTAACAGCAAAGTCAGGATGTCTAGTGATTGGGAGGCAAGATGGGTCAATCTGCTGTTACAGTCTTGGCAAGTTAGCTATCAATTCACCAGGCAAGCCCATAAATGAGTTCTAGATGACTGTACCTTGAAAAGTTCTTCCAAGGTTTTCTGAATGTTACACTGTCTGCTGCTGTAGGTTTCCTGAATGAGCTCCGAGATGATGCTGGGATAGGGCGTTTATGGACTCTTGTGTCAAGGTACTTATTTTCTCCTAACAGTTCACCTGAGAACATATGTATAACATAGCTCCACCAGAAAGGCAGAAACTACATAGCCTTGGAGCATTCAATGAAATTTGCATACATTGTAGACTCTATTGACATTTCAATTTAGTAAAAATAAATTACGTGCCCCTGCAGAGGTTGCTACACTAGGATTTGCCCTTCCCCATGTTGCTTACATGTGGTCTGAGACCCACTTGTCAGTGATACATGGAGGGGAAAATCCTAGACTGCCAGTCTATGCAGGGGCATATAATTGATTCCCAGACTGTTGCAAGTCTGGGCTCGGCATATTTATATTTTTATTGTGTATGGAAGCCCATTATGCTCTGAAACTTGTCTAGTTTTTCTACATATGATAACACATGTTGTTTGCCATTTATGTAATATACTCCTACATTGTTTTTGCAGAACAAAGGCTGTGGGCCCTGTACAAGATATAGTAACAGCTACTGTAAATGAAAGGGAACTGCTATTTGTTCTCCATCTGGATGGAAGTTTGCGCATATGGGATATTTTTAATCACACTAAACTTCTCAGTTACAATGTTCGCTCCAATGATATTGAAGGTAATTTGTGGGGCCTTTATGCGCTTCATGAAAGGTCTTATACTGAATTGCTATTTTCTTATTTATGTTATTGTTCCTTGTAATAAGTGCTGCGTTGATGTTGTCGGCACATGTTATATCATTGTTTAATAACATGTTAAGCAACAACTTACAATCGAGCTGCTACTAGCCCTATTCCTAGTAATTGGTTGAGTATCGTAATTGTTGGTGGTAGCCTGGTATAACCATCTAACCGAGTCTATTTCAGTGAGTTCCATGAAATTTCTAACAGAGCAAAAGAAGTATGGCAAGTGAAAAAACAGGGAGATAATACTAACATGTGGGTCTATTTGTCAGCAATAGTTCCTTTTAAAGGTTTGATGAACCATTTTGAAAAGTGTAAGACTGTAACAACATTTGATGTATGAACACTTTGTTAGTGCATCACTGAATAACAACCACTTCTGCAACTATCCTTTTTCTTTTGGCTACCCTGGAATGAACTGGATATGTTTTACATACTCTAAAAAAAAAGGATGTATTTAAGTTGTTGCTTGCACTAATAGCTGTATCTTTTCTTGTTCTTGAATAGTGCCTTTTCCATTGAAGTATTTTTTCTGTCTTTAGGTCAACCATCTAGGATATGGGTTGGTGACGCTGATGATGATCAAGAGTTGATATTTTTGGCTGTTCTGCATCAAGGCACTGTGGTATGTCAAGAAAAATGTCTCACCATTAAATTTACTTGGTCATCTGGAATGCAAAAATTTTTCATGCTATGCCTTTTCACTTGTCAATTGACTTATAAAACACGATGACAGAACCTATAAAACTGTGTCTGTTAAAAATGGATATGTACTTTTTTTGGTAACACGAGGTGAAGTTGGCGTATATTGTATGCCTACTATGGGTGAAGTCGGTGATGAGTTACACCTTATGGCTACTTTGTCTGATAAAACATTGGATCTTAATGTATTAAAAGCAAAGGGAAGTTTGATTTATTAACGTCATTGGTAGAGCAAGTGGTGTTGGACATACAGGTGATGGTGATTGTGGCTTGAATTTTGCAGTTTGTTATGGCTCATGGGTGATTTTTGAAATGTGGAAACAAGAAAATGGGTGGAAGAATACAAAGTTGTAGAGTTACCATGTTGAAATCAAAGAATGCTAAATTTTTTGTGAACTTAGACATTGTATCAATGACAAAGCATGGTTTCTCTGTTGATAAGACAGTGATTTTTTCTGATCACGGATTATGTCATCACAATATGCTGGGTGCTAATAATAGTTTGTTATTGTCTTTTCAATAAGGTTTATTTCCTGTTTCCTTATTAAATTTTTCCTTTTGGCATTCCTGCCAATCCACCACAATAATTTCCATTTATGGATACTCCTTCCGTTCCAAAATATAAGGATTTCTAGGTTGTTTAGCCAATACTAAGGTTAGGTCAAAAAAGTCCTTTTTAGTCACTTCAGTTGTCAATTTTTGAATTTTGAATTGTTTAGATTCCCTTTCCAAGCATCTGATTGGCTTTGGAATCATTGAAATGATGGAAATCAGTGCAGGTATGCTTATATTGTGGCGCAAAATTTGAAAAGTAGAAATGCTTATATTTTGGAACAGAGGGAGTAGTAGATAGTCCGTTCATCTTGTCTTCTGTTGCTAGACGCAGCCTCCTATAGAAAACTGGGGCATTACCTTAGGTTTAAACATTAAATGTTGGATTTTTCTCTTTCTTCATGCTCATGTTAACCATTGTGTTAATTCTTTTTACCTATTGTTGATTATTTGTTACATGGCATCGTATGATTGAAGCTGTTATTTTTCAGCATTGTTTCTGGAATTAGCTGACTAATTTACTTTTACACTGTAAAGTCTCCAGCTTGTGATCGCGTTGCTGTATATGGTTTCAGTTTTGGTGCTGGTGAAAGGTTCTTGTTCTCTCCCGAACCTTCGATTGTTTCAATACCTTTGCTGGAGGTAAACAAAATCATCGCCATATTGTATTATGATTCCTTATAGTTATATATGTAGCCCTTTTCGGGTTCTCCGTTCTCAGAAGAGACAATTTTGAGTGCCTGTAGCAACTTATCATGGTTCAGTGACTATGCTACCAGTTCATAGAGGAGCAAATATTGTCAAGCTACTGATGGAGTTATTCGTTTTCTATCAGGGAAAGCTTGTCGACTTGAAAATAAGCATGGAGAAGATTTGGATACTTAAGGCAGTTGGATCGATGCTATATGAAATAGTGCAGTATGACTTTGATACGTAAGTATGCTGTACTGCACTGTTCCCTTATGAATTGTGAAATGCCATTGACCAACTAGTTTTCTGCTCTGAGTTTGTGACGTTTTCATCGGTGAACCAGCACACAGTTTATAAAGCTCAAGGCCTATATTTTCTGTGCACTTATAATTATTATCATTAAGTTGCAGAAAGTAAAAATTTAGGTTTATAATTCTATATTGCCAATACCTTGATTTCTTTTCTAGGTGTGTCCATCAAACAGAGGCTTCTAAGTTGCTCTTAGAATCACTGGTAAACTATTGCAGTATGGTTCCCTACATCTGTAATTCTGTATCGCTATCTCAGTACTTAGGTCAATTAACATTGAAACCCTATCGAGAGGTCCCTAAACTTTTACTTCGATCCGCGACAGATCAGCTGAGCGTGTTCTGTTTAAGTCTACCAAGTATCTAATTAGCTAATGGATTGGCGGCACATACTTGTATTACTGAACTACCGATAGAGTCCTGGGAATTTGCTCCCGTTGTGGTATGCAGATGAGAATTGTCCTGAGAACTGAAAACAAATCATAAACAATTATTAGAAAAGTAAAATAAAATGATTATTGGACATGCACACCTTTAAATTGTGCGCGCACACGCACATAAAATCATGTGCACTATACGAAATGTTAAGGGAAAAAGGATAGTTTGACACAAGCATGCAAAATTTTTATTCACAGATATATTCATATGTGTGCTGCACATTTTTTTTCCCTTTTTGCAGTTACAAATTAGATCAACTTTGTGCATGCAGATTTTCAAGTTCATATGCACTAAAATATCCTACTTACATGAATTCATGGATAATTGACTAAACTGTACATGTGTAAAATAATGTAATAGGTTCATATGCCACAAATGTGCACATGCATTTCCACATTAAATAGTTTTTATGTTATTTTTGACTTGATTTTGGGTTTGTTTTAAGCTAACTTGAGTACATCTAACCCTGCTTTTGTTTCTGAGACAAATTTTAAGTGCCTTCTCTCTCTCTCCCCATTTGTATAAATGCTAAAACCAGAAGCTAAACTGTATTAGGTCAATTTAACAGTATTCAAATATTTACCTAAATGTAAATAACTGCAGTGAGAAAATGCATTCATATGTGCTACAAGAAGTTTCTATCAGTGACCAGTTGTTTCAAAGTTCTGAGAATACGTTGGACGATTTGGTCTGGACAGCTAATTCAATATTCTTGTCCAAGAAGGTAACTGTAATTTCCTTGAGGTTATTATTCATAGTTCTAAATTGACATGTCATATTGTCATGTACAGATAAGGTCCTCTATTGATCTCATTTGAGATACATGACTTCTGTTCTTCTTGAATTATGAGGTTATTGCTTTACATTGCTGTTAAGTTTTCTTGTCTTCTGAATTGATTAAACTCCTGATGTGTGCTTGATCCTAAGAACTTGCTCATTTAAATTAAGATATTCTTAAACTTTATAATTGTCATTGACATGACTTTTTAGAGTTAGTTTATCAACCTTTTGCTCTATTGCTGTGGAATATATCCTTTAGCTATATAGATCTTTTTTTTTGTGACGGGATGGCCAAAGGATTAGGCCATCCAATTTTGTTAAGATTGGGAGAAAGCTATATAGATCTCATCTAATTATTTTATTTCTTTGTTGTCTATGTGAAGCTTCTCAGTGTTCTTCAGCTATGTAGACTTCTTTTGTATCTGTAGGAGCAAACATTCAGTTTTATTTCATCCATGTTTTTGCGGAGGCTACTTCAACCAGGAGTGAATCACTGTTCTGCTCTACGTGAAACCTTATTGGAGCACAAGAGATTTCTATCAGATTCTGACTTCCAGTCGCTTACAACTAGTGGACTACGAAAAGAAATATTATCCACCATAGAACAAGAGGTGCTTTACTTTTTTAAAAAACTTATTTCTTTGTTTTTTAGTCTTCCTGATTTCTAGTTCTAGCGTGTGGCTTGGCTGAATTTTTCATATATCCCATTCTTTTAGGGAAGTTCACAGACAGCAAGTTCTACTGCTTATCATTGGAAAAAGTTTTCTGCACGGTATCTTCACAATTGGTGCTGGAACAATAGGCCATATGGGTTGCTTCTTGATAGTAACAGAGAAGTTTTTGGTTTAATAAGAAAGGGTTCATTTTCTCTCTTCCGTTGTTTGGAGGGCATGGAGCAGTTTATTTATGGTTTGCTACTTTTTCCTAGTATTTGATAATCATATTAAAAATTTCAACTATCATTTATGAGCTATTGGGTAACACTTCTGAGCTTTACACATCAGGCTCCTCTGATGATCTGTGCAATCTCGATGGCCTTGGGGTGAACTTATTAGATAATATATCTCAGTCTGAAATCCTCATTGAAGTTCTAAGGTGCATGGACCATATAAGCCATCTGCTGGGGAGATCTGCTGCTGCCATATATCATGAATCCCTCATCAGTTCTGTTATATCATCTGATGAAATCGTTTCTCAGATCTTAAAGATTCTGGACACTGGTTTCAGTCCTCAATCTCCCTCAGCCCTCATTACATTACTTGGAACAGATGCTTATGCAGAAAGAAGGCAGACAGCTCACAAGAGTCAGAGGAAGTTTTCTGTTGAGATGTTACTATCTTTTCGTAAATTGCAATCAAAATCCACATCCTGGTCAGCAGTATTTGATGTGATTGAGAACTTCATGAAGTATTTGAACACAAACGTGGCCATCCAAGAGTATGAGCCGAAGAGAGTTTGCAATGTTAATACTGCGTTATTGGTTCAAGCTACTTCACAGGTAGCAAGAACCATGTTCGAGTCCACTTTTGATCTATTTCTGTTCCTGAGTTATCTGGTCTCCATTGGTGGGCAGGTATGCCATATTTTTGTATTTTGGTATTTCTGTCTGATGTATATGTGTTTACTCAACTCGGCCATTGTGCTACCTCTGATTTGTACTGCCATATAGTTCAATATATATGTTTACTGAGACTCTGAGCATGCATGCTTGTGTACCTCAACTCAAACTTGCTCCAGTTGGTCAAGAACATCTGCAAATACTGATTAGATGTTAAAGTGTTCTTGGCTTGCATCAACTGGAAGATACAGTAGTAGACAACCATTTTAGTTGGTCGATTAGCGACTCAGTCAATCTTGTGTACATTTAGTTCACTTGACACCCCAAATTTCACTATGCACTAAAAATAAGTTTAAGGTGAACATTGCTATTTGCATGTCCATTTCAGCACTTCTTTTTGTAGAGTCTACATGATTCTTGGCAGACCTTTGTGTTATCTGTAATGTTAAACTGTAAATTCTTCTTCATTGATACACACTATACTTGAATGTTAAACAGCTTTCTTTTATCTGTTTCATTAACAAGAACAATGCCCAAACCAGGTCTCCTTGTCGCAAAATGATGTTGCCAGAATAAAACTGAAGTTGTTCCCAATGATTCAAGATATACTGGGACAGTGGATTGTCCTCCACTTTGTAGGAATTTCACCTACCACACCACCAACTATTGAGGATTTCAGCTATCAGCTTTCTTCTCTCCAGCTAGGTTAGAACTTCCTACAATACATTCGTTGCTCTCTTACTTTTGTTCTTTGATATGTGTTCTCTTGAATGGGGACCCTTCCTCTACCAAAAGTATGTTTCCCGCTGTATTATGACAAGGTAATGAGCCCATACAAATAACAGCAGATATGCCATGTTGCTGTGCTGTAGTCAATAATGGCTTAGTTGCGAAAGTGGGTGCACATGATCCTTGGATCATTTGAGACTAGATTAATTCATCTTTAATTGCTTAATTGCTAATGTATCATGCTACCCCTTTTATGGGAATGGCTTGAGTTGACCCCTAAGAAACAATCTCTATCTCTGAAGAAGTTTATCTCTAATACATGGAATTGTATCTACATGGAGGAACCCAACTAAATAATGAAACAAATTATTATTTTTATCTCTTATTGTCAAGTAATAGCATGGCGAGAGGCCCATGGGAACAGTGCACTGCAGCCACAGGGTACTGTTCACACAAACATTTTCTGCACTTGCCATGGGTTTTGTTTCTTGGGCCATTTCTGGGTGCACCAGAAATGATTCTAAATACAATGCACACCTAGCCTCTTTTGATATCTGGGATCATTTTTTTTACGCCTGGCAAACTAGGCTAATACTTTTTAATACCACTTTCTTGTATTTTTCTTGATAAAGAAATAACACTTTCTCATTACTTCAATTCTTGCAGGAAAAGCTGATGACCTGTCTTTGCACAGAAAGTTTGGCTGCTCTGATTTTACATTGGCTTGTTTACTTGATTTTCCAAAATCTGCTGACGGGGATGTTCTCTCACCCTGGTTTCCTAATCCAACCGAGCTGGTCAACTTGGTAAGGAGGTTTAGCAGCTCAATTATGAGTGGAAATAGTGCTGGAAATGTAGACAGTTTCTTGAGTTCCACGATTAATCTAGCAGCAGGTCTTGTTCGCCATGGTCAATATGAAGCTGCTCAGGTATCTTTTTTGTTTGTGCCCCTTGAAATCATTATACATTTCTTGTTTGATGTGGTGCTACCATTCTACCATGCTATTTATATTAAATATGACAACTATTATCCTTATTTCTCTATGAAAGAGTCTTCTGGGCATTCTCGAAACATACATGAACTATGAGAAAGCATCGCTAGCTGACCGGGATACAGATCTTGCATGTTCATCATGCCTTCATCTCAATGGATTTTGCCTTCTGATGCTTGCACATGATGAAGCAAACATTGTCCTGAAAGAATCCAAGGTTCATGAAGCTATCCAATGCTTCTTCAGGTACCACCTTCGGCACTATGCATTGTTGTGCACTGTGATTTACAGCTTTCAGAGGATATGAGTCTCATGAAGTGGTCTTAGTGTTATAGGTTATGGAACACTGATGTGTTACAGCAATCTGAATTATTTGTGACGTTTCTAATTGCATTATTGTATAATGTGCAATGCAGCATCTTAGTGAGCCTTTTTTTCTCAGTTTTCTGTTATCTAATTATTGAAAATATTTGTTATTGGATTATGCTCACTGCCTTACTGGTTCTCGTAGAAAAGCCTAAGTGACCAGGCATTGAACTAACCTGGCTGCTTGAATTCAGAAAAAAATTGTTTGATTTATCTTGCATCAAAGCCAGAAAATGTATTTCTGCATCCTTAATCCCAGAGTAATAAAAATCGGCTGCTTCACACTTCTACTTTATGTGTTGTCCAAGGTTGGAGAGTGAACATGTGATTATTTGTAGCTATGGAAGTTTCTGAAAATCCTGTTTCCCTAATTAATATTCAGTGTGCAAAGAAAAGGCCAATCTCATTTGTCTGCATAAGTTATCAGCACACAAATGCAATATGTTAGCAGTAAAATTTGGCATCACAGAACTAGTGTTACCAGTAATTCCTATACATGGTTTGCAACATATGTACTGATGTGTTTTGAGAAAGAAATGAACAGGGAATGAGGTTGCATCTCTTGTCCTTTACTCCTTTAGAAAATATTCAACTACTTGTGCTACCGCCTATCAGCAGTATCTTTCCATGTAAAATTTCAATGATTTTACCTGATATGGGGTATTGGGGTTCATTGTTCAGCAAGCATTTCAATGGGATGAGTTCATATTTTCTGCACTATAAATTAATCAGAACTTAGGCAACAGCAACTATTAATTTTGAGTATCACATCAAGAATATCTGATGGTCAAGAACTCAGGACCACCTTGGATAAAAAAATAAAATAAAAAATACAGTCTTTTGGTTTTGAGAGGTGTGGTGCGATTCCAAAGTTCAAATAGAAAAATATGGGGAAAAGGCTAAACTTGACAAGCCATCAAAAGTTCAAAACAAAATGCTTGCGTTTGTGTACTTGCCTGGATTTATTCTCTTTTATCAATCTCTTATTCTATATTGGTGATTGACTGGTTCATTTATGGTGTTAATATGCTAATTACTTTGGAAAACAGAGCCGCATCTGGGCAAGAAGCTCCAAACGCTCTGCAGAAGTTCTCTGTGGAAACAGGGTTTCAAATCTCTGGTGAAATCATTTTCCTAGTTCTGCTTGTAATATAATCCTTCTCAACCACATCCTAATTCTTTTGGTTTTTTTCCAGGGGAATGCGGATCTTTATCATCATGGAGGCTTCATTACTATGAGTGGGCAATGCAAATTTTTGAGCAGCACTCTATGAGCGAAGGGGCATGCCAGTTTGCTCTTGCTGCTCTTGAACAAATAGATAGCATCATTGATTTAGATAATGGAAATGAAGCTGAGGACATCCCTGAAACTGCGACTATGATTAAAGGGCGACTATGGGCTAATGTATTCAAGTACAAATTGGATTTGAAAAACTTTCGGGAGGCGTATTGTGCAATAGTCTCAAATCCAGATGATGATAGCAAGTATGTGTGTTTAAGGCGTTTTATCATAGTTCTTTGTGAGCTTGGCGAGACAAAGGTTTGCTCTGTTTATTTACCGTTTCACTAAATGCGTTGAATAATTTACTAATTTACCAGTTGTTTTGTCTGATGTCCATAGACACTTTTAGTGGTCATGACACTGTTTACCTCTTCCATACATCTGTGGGTCTAATAGGACATGTTGCTTGTTAATTGTCATGTTCAATTCCTGTTCGCCTTTTGTTTTTACGCTCTGTACAACAATACCTTGTTGAGTTGGATATTAATTATTGACTATGTGCGATGTTAGTTGGCAGGCTCTGCGCTAATCATTCAGTTAAAAATCTTATAAGTATGCTATTTTGTCTATTTTGAGCTATTCAGTTCACTTCTTTTACTGTGTGCAAGCCATATGCACTGGATGATTAGGGTTTAAAGGAGCTTGTCATCTGTTAAATTAGGTTCTTTGCAATGGTGAGATACCATTCACTGGCTTGGTGGAAAAAGTGGAGCAAGAGCTCTTCTGGAAGGTTTCTCTCTCTCTCCCCATATTTTGAATTACAAAATCTTTTATTTGTGCAACCTGTCATGCAATATATTTTATTTAACAGGCTGAGCGCTCGGATCTTTTGTCTAGACCAAATCTTTACAAGGTCCTTTATTCCTTTGAAGCTCATAGGAACAATTGGAGGAAGGCTGCTGCATATATGTATAGGTATTTTGTTAGGTTGAGTAGAGAGGGTAATGCTGGTGGAAGCCGCCAACTTTCTCATGCATTGCAAGAGAGGTTGCATGCTTTGTCTGCTGCTATCAATGCATTGCAGCTTGTTGATCCCTCATTCGCTTGGCTTGATTCTGTTTGTGAAGCAGATGATCAAATCTCACCAAGTAAAAAGCCCCGTAATCTTTTGATGGAGAACTGTATGTTCTATTACTCAAGTACTGTTTAGCTAGACCTTTGCACAACTCATTTCGTTATTGAATATTTGTTTGCTGTTTACAGCTGCTTTTGGCACAGATTCAGAGCTGTCTAGGTTGCAGTTTTGTGTTAACATTGAAATTCTTGAAAAGGAATATACACTAACAGAAGCACTGTATATGCTCAGCACTGTAAATTCTAGATTCAACTTTTCAGGTACATGTCCCCAACTTATCATTCAAAAAAATGTAATAGTACTTGAGACTTGAATATGTCTCCAAGCTTTGGCCAATCAATATCTCGTGGGACTGCAGATAACCAATCTATTGAAGCACTGACGGATATTCTTATAAATGAGAATATGTACGACCTGGTGTTCACCATTGTGCTGAAATTTTGGAAGGAGTCAGGAATGAAAAGGTGACCAGCTGCCCTGAATTGATAGATTCTTGCTTTTTTGCATTGTCTAACTTTTAATGTTTCATTTTTCCATTGTAGGGAGTTGGAACGTGTATTTGCAGCCATTGCACAGCAATGCTGCCCTAATAGAGTGGGCAACTCAGGGTGTGTTTAACTGTGTTTTTGTGTCCATTCTGGTTCTCTCATTCTCTGGAATTGATTTTAGTCCAATTGATATCTACTGTCATATTGTAGCAACTATCATATATTAATAACAATGGTGCCCTGCCAAAAAAAAAAATAACAATGATGTATTTTATGACCTTGTTACAGGAAAAGTTTGACCAACAACCAACATCTTTTACTGTTGCCATCTTCCGAGGATGATGCATGGGATGGCAATGGTAACAGTATTGCCATGGCCCATCAATCCCAGGGAAGTTGCCATTGGGAGACTCTTGAACTATATTTGGTCTGTGCTCTTTGCTTCTTCCTATATTTTGTTTCTGTGAAACGAGCTTTGTTGTTACTAGTTTCTCTGAAATGAGCTTTGTTGTTACTCAGCTTCATAAGAAAATCTTTAAGCATTGCATGATACTCTGACTGTTCCAAAGGAGCTTCTCCATCAGTGTAACAAAATATAATATTTATCTCTGTTCTGCAGGAGAAATACAAAGATTTGCATCCGAGATTGCCTATCATTGTCGCGGAAACACTTCTTTACACTGACCCTGAGATTGAGCTACCACTTTGGCTAGTTCAGATGTTTAAGGTGATCTCCTGACGCATAAAGCCAGTAGTTCCATTGACTATTATTTGACTGACCACTGACCTTCCACTTGTATTTTTAGACTTCCAAGTCTGGTAACAGGATGATTTCATGGGGTATGTCGGGCACAGAGGCAGATGCTGCTGCATTATTTAGATTGTACATAAATTATGGCCGGCACACAGAAGCGACCAATTTGTTAGTCGAATACTTGGAATCATTTGCATCATCGGTAATGAATCAACGAACTTCAAATATCCAATTGCAAGATATTTGTAAGCACATGCTGACATTTACAACCATTGTTTTCGTCCTGCAGAGACCGGTGGAAGTCCTCCACCGCAAAAAGATGTCGGCAGCCTGGTTCCCATACACTGCCATCGAGAGGCTGTGGTGTCAGCTAGAAGAGATGCAAAATGCTGGCCACAGCGTGGATCAGTGCGACAGGCTCAAGAAGTTGCTACATGGAGCTCTGATGAGTCACCTGCAGCAAGTTAGTACATCTAATGGCTTCCCCTTTCAATTCTGGCTTTTTTTTTCGAAATGGAATTCTAGCTTTATTTTTCTAGATGTTGCATGTTGATTTTAATCTGTTTGCTTGTGGCTGCTAGGTTGTGGTTGACTCAGATGACGTGCTTTCATCAGTTGGAGGGCAAGGAATGGGCAGCCAAAGCAACTGAGATTTTTTTCCTTGACAGAGAGCAACTGATATCTTGTGAGGCGTGGATTAGTCTCAGGTTACTGTTGTACTATCTTGTGTGCGTAATAGGTGTATGGCTAATGTCAATGAGCCATGTTATCACCGGTTTCCGTAGATGGGACAATGTTCCATTTGTAAATCTTTTAACACGTGTGAAGAAAAATGTTTCGTCACTTGTTTGAGTACCAGTCCTCGTTAGTTTGGTGGTTTGGAATGTCGTATATCGCCGTTATTGGAATTTGTGCCATGCTAAACAAAGGCCTTAACAGGTTATTTTATGTAAATGTCTTATTATGAGGTTTTCTGAAAAAAATTCTGTCCCAGCATTATTCTCCGTTGCCCAATCTAGATCGACTGATTACCATCGAATGGTTATAAACTACCCAAAAGGGTTGGAGTTTTCTTCTCCGACTCCCTTGATATGCGTTTTACTCCCAAATATTCTCTCTATTCTGAAATTTTATTGTCCTTTTAGACTAAAATAATTGTCGTTCTAGATTGTGTATCATAAATTAAGTTTACGAAGAAATGACCATATTGTTCGTTATTAAATAATGTGTGGTTAGAGTTAGGATAATTAGGGTAGAATGGAAAAAAAATGAATTGGATGCGATTGACAGGATAAATAATACTCCGTAGTGAAAATTTATTTGGGACAAATTTTAAATGTCAAAATGGCAACCTTTTTGGGACGGAGGGAGTATGCTCAAAAGGAGGGCTCTTTCCGCAAAATCTCCGCCAGTTTGGGGCTTATCGGGTATGAGGCGCTCAGATGGGTATAGGCAAAAGCAGTATATGGAACCCTCTCCAACCGCTGCGGGCCGATAACAAATAGCACAAATCTTAGAAGCTTGATTGGAGAGAAATTTGAGTGAAATGCAAAAAAAATTTCACACGAGTGACATATAGCAAATCCCTAAACAAATTAGAAACACACTTAATATGCAGGACTCCATCTTAAACAAAGCAAAACACTAGTCTGCACCTATGGCGAAAAGAAGACCAAAGATTGTTGCATCAAATGCATAACTGAAAATATAGCGAGTCACCAAAGAAACGTTTGCTCCCTTCGTTCTGATATAGCGAGTAATTCACTTGGCAACTGAAAATATAGCATCTGAGCAGACCGGAGCTAATATGTTGTAGTAGTACACAACACTACCAGATCAGACTGCAAATGGTTGCACATGCCATGGGCACAGTAATAGGTTGAAAGATGAACTGAAGCGTCATATTGATATGCACACTTAATATAAAAGTGTAACCTTATTCCTAACAATGTTTTGTGATTTGAAAGCCAACAAACTGAGGTAGTGAAGAGGAAGTAAAAAAGAGAAGGAATCATTATAACTCACAGGAGACTGTACCAGGCAAAAATTGTACTTGAACCTGACGCGATGTAACTGAGTTATACGGTAAGAAGTATGCAGAGGCACTCATTGAAATAAAATGCATGTAATGTACTCATTGAAAAGTATTAAAGTAGGGTGCACAGCTAAGCCGTAAGTTACAGTGAAGCAGAAGAAAATAAACCCCACCTTCAAAGAGTTGATTATTGTTAAGATCCATTGTGTTTCTCAAACTTATCTGGTATGACCTTTCTTGAAGTTCAGCGACTAACTGTCATTAAAGATAAGATTACATTGATCAAGGATATGAGCCAGACAAATTTCAGTATAACTTTCTTGAAGTTTAAGCACATGGAAAATAGTGACTAAATGTTTTTTGGATTGCCATAATCAACAGAGCACGAAAAGATTCACTAGAGACTATATTTTGATTTTAGTTCCAATCTGATTTTTGTTAAGGGGGATGAACAGTATATGTTTGTTAACAGCCAAACATTGCCATACTTTTATCTGCAGAAACTGGTTTTCACCTATAATGCACATTAATCCAATAATTATTTAAGCGTTATGTTTTTCTCATCGCCTGAGATGATCTATGCACTTATGCAGCCTGTTAAAGGAATGAAAATTATAGAGACATGAACCAACCCACAGATGCAGGTCCTGAAGCACCATTCTTGATTTTCACAAGATAATCACCAAGGAAGCTGACATATTTGTTTCATGCTTATCTGTTATGATAACTGCCATTTGTTGCCACTAACTCACTAATATAAGTCTTTGGCTCTTCGACCGCTATCTGATCAGATGATGAGTATTTTAGGTTATAAATGTTTTAATTTTCAGATCCTTAACATTAGAATTGCATTCTCAACTAAGCATAAGACAATACACACAGAAGTAGGCTATTACGCCTCCATATGGCCCGAATCTGTCTAAGCTTCATGTGTTCATCTTTCTCCACTTTCTAGGTAGACTCAAGAACTGCACTCTCGGCCAAACCTCAAGGGGATCTGTTCGGATCCCCGCTCTCAGTATCCATCCACCGACAAACGCAACCTTCGCATCATGATCATAAACTACAACACCATCTGGAGATCTTAACTAAGTAATTGAGTTTCTTCTATACCATTTTATTGCCATAGCATGAAAGAACTTAGTATTTTTCCCTCCAAATTGAGCCATCTTTGGGTGCATCTTTTTCTCCAATACTCCTGCTTATATGCAAGCAACTTGGTGATTTGAGCCTTTACAATTAGCCTAAACCTCACCAGTCTAGACTCTTCCAAAGTATCTAAAAAAAAATCACTTTGTTACAATTGGCAATCAACAAAGACATCTTTGATAAACCCAAACTCCATCTCCTGAGATGTCTTCTGAGTTGCTTAAATTTTCCCGAGATGATAAGAGCATTACTCTCCAGATGTCGTGCCCCTTGCCAGGCTAGATTGACTTGATCCCTGGAACCATTATGATGAACCCAAAAATTTTCAAACTGGAAAATATTGGACTTAGAAATTGATGTCTCAATTTGAATTTTGATGGGGACATGATTTGATTTTTTTTTTTTGCCAAAGCAAAAGCTTAGGTATTGGGGAATTCACACGTCCAAGCAAGAGTACTAAAGATCCAATCCGATTGCTCTAACAAGGGGTTGTCTTGCATATTACTCCAAGTATAGGCTTGACCTTTCAAAGGAATCTCTAATAATCAAATTGCTAATGACCTCATTAAAGATAAAAACATCATTCATGTCACCCCCTAGCCTATTTCTGTTGCTGATAGATCGATAGAAATTGAAGTCCCCCATGAAAATCCATTTGTCCTCTATATTAACATCCATGCAGTTTAACCAATCAATGAAGACATCTCTATTAGGGCCACTGGAAGGACCATAGACATTCACCAAGAACCAGTTGTCCCCATTTAGTTTGGAGGTGAAGTTAATAACGATTGCATGACTAGTTTGTTCCACTAGCACCCTCCAAATTGAGAGCCACACCAACATATAAGGACACCACCCGAGGCACCCAGGGAAGGAGGGAAAATAAAATTATCAAAACGACAAGGGGCAAACTTTTTGATATACGCATGGTCAAAAAACTCTCTTTTGGGTTCCTGAAGGCAAAAGGTAGAGCATGAACTTTCTTCAATGTTCTGCCTAACCGCATTCCATTTGGCCTCAGAATTTAGTCCCCACACATTTCAGCACAAAATATTCCGAGCTTTACGTCTTATATCCCTAAGAAATGAAGATAAAATAAGATACGAGCAATGACCAACACTGTTACAAAGCCCACAGCAAAACCATAGCAAAGCATCAAATTATCACACAACATATCACCAACCCAGATAGCAAAATACTTAGTTTGACCAAGCAAACACTGGCATAGAGTATCACAACCAAATAAGCCAGCCAACACCTGGCTATTAAACCACTGTGAAACAACCCTAGTGCAAACACACAAAAGTTCTCTTGTGATCATTAAAGAAACTAAGAAGCTGGGCTCAACTCCTCCTTGGCGTAGTTGAGGTGGTCAACTTTTCACCCCGATACTTCATCTTGCCGAAGACCACAGACCTCCACTCCTATCCTCTGTAGGAGCTAAATAGAACATTTATTTGGAGGAGCATCAGGATCATCATCAGAATCAGAATCATATGAGAAATCAGAAGGCAAGGGGTTTAAGGAAGAAAGAATACCACTTTTTTCATCCATGGTTTTCAGCTTCTTAACACTTTTACCCCTAGCCTTACCCACACCAAGCTTTGGATCAAGAGATATGTAGCCTTCAGAAAATTTGTTAATTCTCCTACTTCTCCGTCTATCTGAGTCCACTAGGATCAGTTCCTTCACTTTTTTTCACTCTCTTCTTCTTGGCAAGCTGAAGTGAATGAGAAGGGCTGCCAGCTAGCTGAGATGAAACTTGGTGGAAAGGATCCACTGGCAGATCTTCCTGGGTATTAGAGAATGAGCCTGTTGGTGAAGAGGGCATAACTAGTATAGGATCATGCATGACAATGTCATCCTCAATGGTCTGCTGAGACTTCTCTCTTGCCAAAATAAGAACCGATGCAAGGAGGGCAAACTGTACCACTTGAAGTACAAAGAGGGACCCTTGCTCACAGAGCTGCCAACAAAACCAAAAGGACTTCCAGGCAGCTCCCAGAAGAGAGGGTTCAAGTACTGCCATTCTACAGAAGGAGACAATAATCTGATTGGCTACTGACCCCCCTAGACAAGTGTTGACGCCGAAAACCGCCGGGGACGGGCCGACGATCTGGTTCGGCGTCTAGAGACACGCGAAGGCCTGGGAGATCTGCTTAGCTCCAGTGCAGGTCCTAAAATATTTGAGGTTCACAGGCGTGCCAGTCAATTTGACCCCACAATTGACAAGGAGAAAAAAAATAGATCAGTAAACCGATCGGCCAGTAATAATCCTGTCAGCCGATAGCCAATAGTAACTTGCACATCGGCTAGAAGCCGATGATGATATAAGTAAATAGTAAACTAGCCGATTACCGAAGTGATAATCGGCCGGTGATAAAGTAAACAGGCATCCGTGCCCGAGCCCCTGCTCGTGCCCGCGCCCGAGCCCTTGGTCGTGCCCGCGTCCGGGTACTCTCTGTGCTCGTACCCGGGTCCTTGGTTGTGCCCGTTCCCGGGTACTTGCCCGACTACCAGTAGCACTTGCACATCGGCCAGGAAGCCGATGGTAGCATGGATGATACTACAAACAGATAATAAACCAGCCATCGGCTAAGGAGCCGATGATAGAGTAGATGATAATATAAACAAACAATAAGCTTGCCGACTGCCAATATAATATGTGCATCAGCCGGAAAGCCGATGATAGAGAGGATAAATATAATACGTGTCATCGGCCGATAACTGATATTGACCAAAGTAATTGAACATTGACTGGAAGCCGATGATGGTATGGACAGGTAACATAAATGATAAGCAATTGATAAGCCAGCCGACTGCCAATAGTAACACATGGACATCGGCTAGGAGCCGATGATAAAGTAGATAAGCAGAATAATAATCAATAGACAATACAGTCGGCTTTAAAAGATAACTTACCGGCTAAGCACTCCGGTAATACATCGCATAAAAACCTGTCGACTCCACAAGGATAAATCTATCACTATCAATCTAGTAGGTCGGACCCAACCGATGCAGCACAGATTAATAACGATAAAAGAACCTCGGTGAGCCAATAGATCTAATGCAATCGTGATGTATATGATAACTTATCGGCTATATATTCCGATAAGACGCTTGCACAGAAACCATCGGCCTAGCAGGAACAACTTATCGCTCAGTTTAGTAGGTCGGACCCAACCGATGCAGCACAAACTGATGATAAACTACACCCAGTAAGCCGATAAAAACTATGCACGCGTGATGTGATATATCTACCCGGCCTAAGAGATCAAACTTAACTGATGCAGCCGTAGACAGAATAGATACACCTGGGTAAGGGGTGACGAGTCTTACCCTTTCGCAGGAGTTCGGACCTAACCAATGCAGCCCGGCTCGAGAAGCAAGAACCCGTCGAAAAGGGTGGCGATGCACCGAATTTGATTGATCGAGAGATAATTTACAAGGTACCCGGGCATACATATTTATACCCCGAGTTGATACAGTCCTGATCGGATACGAAACAGGAGTTTCCTAACTATAAAAGAAAAATTGACAAACCCTGATCGCACACGAGATCAGGTTTTCTAAAAATTATTAAAACTAACTAATTAACAGATAAGGTAATTTACTGTCATGGCGTGATCTTCACGATTCCTTTCCAAACTCGGTCTCTTCCAGATAAATTTCCATCGGCTAATATAGTCCTTTCCTTAACCGAACATGATAGAAATCCGTGCCAAATTTTAGCGTTAACAACAAGCAACTACCCTTTTGATTGTCCTGATTCTCCCCAACATCCTCCTGCATGGCATCATCAGCCGGTGGTGGCTCCTGATTAGGAAAATCTGGAACCTCAGGCAGTGGGATATGATTAACAGTCGGCAAGTCTTCATCAGCAGGCATAACATGTGCAAAGTCCCCATCAAGAATGAACATAGAAACAGTCCAAGACTTGCCAACACCCCCAAAAGGTGTGACCTTCTTAATCACAATGCGGTCAGGAACTTCCTCCACAGAGAAATAAATGGCCTTCACTAAAACTCGGCCCCTGACACGGTCTAACATCCGTGCAAATATGTTGATAACATAGTTTGCTCTAACATCCGTGCACACCTCGAGTCTCACATGAAGATGACTATCAGATCCATATAAACTCGATACATGCATATAGCTCCACATTGTCAACTCGCCAGAAATCATGCTAGCAGTATATCATCATTTCATCAATAAAAGATAAGGTGATGTAGTTTGCTTTATGTTCTCATAATAGTCATGAGATGAACATTTATCTTACACATGAAACAAGGATGTATCAAGCCTGATCTAGGAATCCAGTATAGTGTGTTGAACAAAATTGAACAATATAAACAAAAAAGGAGTAAGGAGGTAATCTCAAGACGAGAAGGTTCATTATTTATCCTCGAGTGAATTCCTTCCGTGTGCACAGGGAGGTGAAGTGGTTGTCTAAAGCTTGGATGATTGCTCATCTGCTGACGAGTATCCTTTGAGCCATGTTTTGTGGATGTGTGTTACCACGAAGCCCTCAAGGGTTTCAGGCTGAGAACATTAAAAAAAAGAGAGCAAAGTTAATCTACATTTCACGCAAACACACTAAGTGATGCCAAATTGCCAATGATAATATGATATGTATATGTGTTGGAGGGAAAGAAAGATTTTGAGCAGAATAGAGAAGATGTTACCTTTACATTCAGTGCAAGACTTGTCAGACAACACAACCGTGCATCGCCTGAAAGTAGCAATGCATTGAACATTCAGGTGAGAATCACATGCCATAAAATAATAGGATGACATAATTAGAGCGTGTCAGAGAAAAAGGTCTATGTAGCGTGCTGTGCTCTCTATTAGATAGAACAAAGAACAAGGCAAGCTAATGTAACTCATATACTTTACTGCATGAACATGTAAACCAAAAAGATAAGAGAGGGTTCATGCTGAAATGAGTACAATAGAACTGTACTCAAGGTCACACAGCCAATTTTGTTGAAATGAGAACTATGGAGACCAGGACATGATCTAAATTCTAAAGATAACTATTAGGGAATACTGATATAACAAGTCAAAACTGGGCAAATGAACATTATTTATTTTGAACAAAGTGTATACAGTAGCATAAGAAGCAAATTCAGGTATTCAGCGGAATTTTAAGGACTCACCTTCTGACTCCCACAAGTCAAATCTCACCAGCCAACTGTCTGAACCAGATTGTGAGACAACCAGTCTATCCACCCATGCTCTGTATTTTTTCCCTTGTTTGTCACCATAACATGACCACAATGTGTCAATGGTTGCATGAAGCGAACATTCAAGCCCAGCAGGATGAATAATAACTCCATTGGCATGCTAACACACACAATGAATAAAAGATATTAGTTTGGAAAACAATACAATAATAAGTCATTACCGTGTTTAATTTCAGATAGAAATACAATTTTCTCAACATTAGAAAGCAAAATAGGAAGCTATGTACTTACAGTTATATTTTTGAAGTACTGTATAACTGAATCTGACTTTGGAACATCAGCCCGACGCCACTTCTCATAGAGAACGTAGAACTTTACAACAGCATCCATAGGCTTGATAGGATCCTCCTTTACATAAGGGAACTCCACATCTCTTGGAGAAACATTAGGTCCTAGTTTGAAGTGTCCAATAGCTTGTATAATACCAGCAGCACACCTCTCAGTTGCATGAATTATCTTAGGATTATCCTTCGCATTTTCTGCATACCACTGAAGTAGCTCCTCTTGGGCATTGCTGACCTAAAAATTTTAATAACTTTGTAATTGCAATGAGCACACATTCAAGCTAGCATGAACTTTGTTAGATACTTCATGCAAACCTATTGCACACTGACCATGACACCATGTACACCAGGGATGCTGAATAACTCTGCATCGTTACCAGAGTCACCGCAAGCAAGAGTATTGTTGGGCGGTTTTCCACATGAGCTCAACTTCTTGAGCAAATATGCAAGTGCCTGACCCTTTCCAGCACCTTGAGGTAATACATCAAGGTCCTGGCCACCGCTATATATTATTTTAACATCTAGCTGAAAACAGGAATAATAGCAGTAAATCATAACATGAAATTAAAACATGCATGTTCCCTAAGAAGAAATTATCCATAACCAAGTCACAATGTAATCAAGACAAATGCTTCCTCACCCCACGTTTCTCCAACTTCTCAGAGAGAGACTTTATCACTTCCGGAGCACTCCTTTTGTCAACATAAAAGCTGACCTTATGTGGACGCTGTTCTGTCTCTACCTACATCCATGCAAATGTACAGCAGTAAAGCGTTGTTACTTATTAGTCTATCCATCAGATCATCAAAATGGATATAAATTAAAAGAAAGCAACCATGCAAGTTATTGAACATGCCTGAAGTTTCAGCTCAGAAAATTTAGCTGTCTCCTCAACAACAATATTCCTGTCCCACTTATTATTCAGATATTCCTCCCAGCCATCATCAGGAATCATTTCCTCACCATATGTTATCTCAGTGCCCACAGACATGATAGTGATGTCTGGAGTTAGCATAGGTTTCTCTTTCCTCAATTCCTTATACAGAGTAGGCGATCTTCCAGTAGAAAATACAAGTAAAGAATCCTGACAGTAAACAGACTCCCACAAAGCACCAAATCTAAGCAATGACAGGTTCTCCTCGTCATGATGATCAACCTGCAAGTTTAAGTTCAAAAAGATTGAGCATTGACAAGATATACAAATGCTGTGATTAGCCCTGGACAAATCCAAGGAATGAGTTGAAAGAAACACACCATTGTATGGTCGAGATCTGAAACAATCATGAGACGTGCAGAACCATTGAGCTTATCCATTTTGCCGACCTGCAAAGATGGATGTGAACTTGAGAGGTACTGAAAATCTTGGGTAAAACACTTGCAGTAATTAATAATTATAATAATTATACACTGTGTTCAGTTCAAATGTTAGAGATGGATCAGTGTCTCAATGGAGCTTGAGACATTTCAGTCAAAAAGCAAAAGGCCCAATTGAAATGCCTTATAAGTGGACAGAGTTACAGAATTTTGTGACCACACCCCAAATTTTCCGTCAGCTTCATTACCAACTACAAAAAGCATCGATGTTTTATAGAACAAACAGTGAATCAAGCACAGTGCTTCGGTGAAAAGCACGTGGCCTACGAACAGGAGTCTGATACCCGGCCTTTGTTGTCAGCGACTTGAAGTGAAGAACACAGGACGCGTGTCGAGAAGCACATGATTCTTTTCCATGTTTTTTCTGTTTTTTTTTTTTGTCTCGAGCGAAACAGTATTAACAATACACTAGCGCATACGAATAACACATGCAATAATCGCCATCCAATCCCCAAATCCCAAATGAGATGCACAAGCACTCATGATCAAAAGAAATGTACTCCATTAGCAGGACTTAAATCGCTAAAACTAAAATCAGAACCGCGTGCGGATCAGAAATCGGCAGCGAGAAGCCGCCTCCAGGACGGGACGAAGAAGAGACCGATCTGGAGGAAACGGAGCAGTGGAGGAAGAGGAGGAGGGGATCGGAGGGGAAGAGCACCTGCGACGCGCGCGCGCGGCGGCGGAGAGGGGCGCGGCGAGGAGGACGCGGAGGCGGAGCGGGAGCGTGGGGAGAGAGAGATGTGTGCCGTGTGCGGTGGCGGTTGGTTCTCTCAGTCGGGAGATGCCGTTGCGTTGGAGAGGGTTCCGTATCCTGCTTTTGCCCATACCCGTTTGGGCGCCCCATACCCGATAAGCCCCAAACGGGCGGAGGTTTTGCGGAAAGGGCTCTTCTTTCGAGCGTACTACCTCCGTTTCAAAAAGATGTCATTTTGGCATTTAAAATTTATTTCAAATAAATTATCACTACGGAATATTATTTGTTCTATTGATCATTCCTAATTTAATTTTTTTCTATTTTATTTCTAATTATCATCACTTCAACCACACATTATTTAATAAGGAGTAATATGATCATTTCTTTTCAAACCTTAATTACACTTGTCGGAGGAGAGAATTTCAACCGCGGGGAGTCTGGGGACCCCCTTTGAGGTTCAGCCAGAGGAGCGGTTCACAGGACGGCTGCGGTGTCCGGTCGATGGCACGCAAGGGAGACAGGAGAAGTAGACAGGTTCGAGCCGCGCAGAGGCGTAATACCCTACTCCTGTGTGTATCTACTATATGAAAGGTGAATGCGATTTGTTCTTACAAGATGTTCTTCAGGGATGCTCAGGAGCTAGCCCTAATTTAGGAACTAAGTTTCTCTCTAGAAGCTGTACCCAGAAACTCTCCTCTCTCCAGCCTCTCTTCCTCGCTGGCATGGATCCTCCTTTTATAGTCTAAGGAGAGTCCACAGTGCCTAGCACACATGCCAAGAGAAAGCTTTTCTAGGTACGATACGTCTTGTCGCATGCGCCCGCCAGCTGAGCCACGCCGAAGTTGGTTCGGCACGTCTGCCGCAGGCGGCTAGGTCTTGTAGATATGACAGCGCACGCCGTTGCTGCCAGAGCGTGGGAAACAGAAGCCCTCTTAGTCAAATACTCTCTGGCTGCATGGGGAGCGGGCCCACAGGAGGCCATCATGAGAGGCCACACGAGTCCAAGCGGGCGACAGGCGTGACACGCCCCGTCGTCTCGTCATTAATGCGAGTAGTTGGAGAGTTGATCCGCCCAAGTCAGGCTCGTGTCCAGGGCAGAGAGCTCATCGAGCCCTCCACGTGCACAAGGGGCCGAGTTCCTCGGGGACTGAAGCTATGGGTCCCGGGATCGGGGGGCGAGAACCGGGCCCGGGAAGTCCTAGTAATGTGCCCCGGAACCAAAGCTACGGGTCCCGGGACCGGGGGGCGAGACCCGAGCCCGAGAAGTCCCAGTAATGTGCCTCGGGACCGAAGCTGTGGGTCCCGGAACCGGGGGTGAGACCCGGGCCTGGGAAGTCCCATTAATGTGCCCCGGGAATACGCCCCGGGACCGAGACTGTGGGTCCCAGGACCGGGTGGCGAGACCTAGGCCCGGAAAGTCCGCGGGCCACGGGCCCGAGGTGGATGCAAGCGATTGTCGCGACGCGCCCGGAGAAAGTGCAGAATGCGGGCCCCAGGAACTTAGCGGGGAAACGGCCGTAGCCGGCCATCACTTGCGCAGAATGTGGGCCCCAGAGAAACTGGCATTGCTAAAGATCCACACGTCCCCGGGGTATGTGGGCCCCCAGTCCCGTTTCGCCGACAACGCTAAACAGTCTAGAACGACAAATTATTTCAGGATGGAGGAAGTATATATGAGCGGAACGCACCTAAGGGTAGGAGAAGAAAACTCTAACCCCTTTAGGTAGTTTATAACCGTTCGATGGTAATCAAGCGGTTTAGATTAGGTAACAGAGAATAATTGTGGGATAGAAGTTTTTTTCCGAAAACCTCCTAATAAGACATTTACATAAAATAACCCCTGTCAAGGCCTTTGTTTAGCATGGCACAAATTCCAATAACGGCGATATACGACATTCCGAACCACCCAAACTAACAAGGACTGGTACTCAAACAAGTGACGAAACATTTTCCTACACAAAAGTGTTAAAAAGATTTACAAATGGAACATTGTCACATCTACGGAAACCGGTGATAACATGGCTCATTGACATTAGCTATACACCTATTACATACACAAGATATTAAAAAAAGAATTTAAAAATAAATAATACCCCGTGTCAATTACCAGAGGCGGTTCTAGAGGGTGGTCCAGGTGGGTCTTGGACCACCCTCAATTTTGGCCCATACAGACCCTCCTTCCATACAAAATGCCGGCTCACTCCACTCCATAAGTATAACCTATTAGCTATAGTGTTGACTTTAGTTGATTTACGATGTTATGAGATATTATTTTCATATTTGTATTATATTTTGAACAAATTTTATATATGTACGTTGAATTTGAGACGTCGTAGAATTTTAGAGTGGGAAGTAGAACCACCCAATAAAAAATTACTAGAACCGCGACTGCCAATTACTAAGAAACAGACTACCAAAATCTCCATCGTAGCAATCCCCACCAAATGATTATTTTTGCTTTTTACATATAATTTTAAATTTCACTAATAGGTGCGAGGTGGGCCAGCCCGCCCACGCCAGCCTAGGGGAAGTGCGGAAGCCGGCGACCCCACGTCTGGCCAACACACCACACCAAAGCAAAATAATTCGGGAATTTACCAAATGCGCGCACCCGGCTGACCTCCCGCGAACCCCGGGCCGGCCGTTGTCCTCACGAGCCCCCAATTCCACCGTTTCCCCCCGCCTCCTCCACCTCCTACCCTCCGCGTCGCCGGCGGAGGCATCTCCGGAGGAGCGCGGCGTGCCCGCCGCCGTTCCCTCGAGCGTGTCTCCGTGCTGCAGCTTTGAAGGTGAAGCGCGCGTGGTCTGATTTTGATTTTGGTCGAGGAATAAAATAGGAGGAAGAAGAGGAGGAGGCGGATCGGTGGTGGGGAGATGGGCAGCGGGGGGATCAACGACGCGGTGTCCGGGGTGGTGTCGAGGAAGGTGCTGCCGGCGTGCGGGGGGCTCTGCTACCTCTGCCCCGCCCTGCGCGCCCGCTCCAGGCAGCCCGTCAAGCGCTACAAGAAGATCCTCGCCGATATCTTCCCCGCTACTCAGGTCCATCCCTCTCCTTGCTCCTTCCTTTGCTTATCCTATCTATCACCCTGCTTACCATTCCCTGGAGATCGTCCCAGAAATGCTTAAATCTCGTTTTGCGTTGGGAAGATAGAAAAACATATTGCCATACCACTGCCACGCTCCATTATTTGTGAGCATAGTCTTTTGTTTTGGCTTGCTCAATTCACAAGATTTTCCCTTAATAGGATGCAGTTTTCACTTTTCATGGAAAGTATAGCGACATGGCCTACATTGCTTGTGGTAGTAGCTGATGCCTGATGCTCCGTATAAACACGGCATAACTTCTTGTTCTGCAGGAAGAGGAACCGAATCAGAGGAGGATCGGGAAGCTATGTGAGTATGTTGCTAGGAACCCTCATCGCGTCCCAAAGGTGTGGCCTTCATCTCCTACTCAGACTTTATTTATCATCCTAATTCTAGTGCACTTTTTATTAATTGTTACACAAACTCTGCATAGAGAAAGGATGTTGTGATTAAAAAAAAGGAGTACTATAAGAACAGATCATCTAAAAGATGTTGTGAAACTACATGGGTTTTTATATCGGCCACTCTTCTTTTATGTCGTTGTTTTTATATGTATACGACTTGTGAGGAACTATATATGGTATAAGTTATAACAGGTAGCTAATTGCAATTAATTAGGATTTTTCATACACAAATGTTGTTTCGGCCGTTGCCCTATGCTAGGAGAACTCTTCTTGTTCATTCCTGTCTGATTTGCATGATTTCTGTATTGTCTGAATTGTCCTATTCATGAGAATAATTTGTAGCCGCCAGTTGACTTCCATTCTCGTGCATATTGCATCTTTGCAGATCACAGCTTATTTAGAACAAAGGTGCTACAAGGAGTTGAGAAATGAGCAGTATGGCTTAGTGAAAGTAGTTGTGCTAATATACCGCAAACTACTAGTCTCCTGTAAAGAGCAGATGTGAGCCTTTGTTTTGCACATTCAGATTACATTGCAATGACCAGTACCAAATATATCTCGTTAGACACCAGTAAATTATGTTCAAACTGATGTGGATTTCAAACAGAAGATAATTTCTATTACCTGTAAATTATTTTTAAATAGCTGCAATAATCTAAAAACTGATTTCCTCAGTGCAGGCCATTACTGGCAAGTAGCGTATTGAGCATCATATGCACTCTTTTGGATCAAACAAGACGGGACGAAATGCGGATTATAGGTTGTGAAACCTTGTTTGATTTTACTGTCTCTCAGGTATTGCATTTGTATAGTCTGCAGCAGATGCCTTTCTTTCCTCAAAAATCTGTTTGAAACAACATCTTCTGATCTCTGAGCTGATTCCAGGTGGATGGCACATATCAATTCAATTTGGAAGAACTTGTTCCAAGACTCTGTGAATTAGCTCAGATAGTAAAGGTAGAGGAGAAGGATAACATGCTTCGTGCTTCAGCCTTGCAAGCCCTTTCAGCTATGGTAAGTCTCCCTGCATGATATTGTTTTAATCCGATGCCCTAAATGAGATGAATAATACTAGCTACTGTTGTATTGGATTCCCCAACCACAAGTCATATCAGACAAGCATTTCACTTTGATAAAATTAATCTTAAGGAGTCATTATTACAAATGCAATTTGGAAAGCCTGTTAGAGTGTTGGTTATGCCAAAGTGTAGGCTCAATCAAAGTTTTAGTGCGTAGTACCAATATCTTCCTTATCTTGAGACACACTTATATATGGATTCATAATAACCATGTGTGGCCATAACTGTTCATGGATGAGATTATGTCTTGTAGTTCTGTTTGCTAAACATTCTGCTAGAGTTAAGGGCCCCTCTTAGAAGTATATAATACCTTGTTGCATCAAAACTACATATTTAACATGTACTATTCCATTGCAAATCATGCGGTTGCTGCTAATATGTTTTTTATGGGAATGGTTGTCAGCTATTATTGTTGACGTTCAAATTTGCTTTCTCTTCCTTGTAGTTTATATAGCTGTTAATATAACCATTGCAAACAGAGTTGTTAATTTAAGCATTGCAAAGTTCTTTCACCAAATATGATTTCTCCAATATTGACATTTTCATTTTTTCTTGTATTGAACAGATTTGGTTTATGGGCGAGCTTTCTCACATATCGTCAGAGTTTGATAATGTAAGTAGATGACAATAATTCTTGAATTAGTGCTGTATGTATGCGCCTGCACAAATGTTATGACAGCTATAGTACCACTCATGCTCTCTCTATGAAATACTATTTGATGCCATATGCTTTTGTCTAGATGGGAAAAATGTGAGTTTCTTGTGGAAGCATCTTGATCTCTCAAACATATATTATTTCTTTCCACTATAATTTCTAGGTTATTCAAGTAGTGCTGGAAAGCTATAACCCTCAAAAGCTGCAAAATGACAATATAGACAGTGAAGCTCCAGGCAGTCGGTGGGTGGAACAGGTTCTTAATACAGAGGGCCGCCCCTCTGCTCCCACATTCACCATATCTAAGATACCTTCTTGGAAGAGCATAGTTAGCGATAAGGGAGAGATTCATCTACCTGTGTAATATAACTTTCTTTGGCTTTCTCTTCATCTTATTTCAT
This sequence comes from Oryza meyeriana var. granulata, assembly GCA_003991445.1. NCBI lineage: Eukaryota > Viridiplantae > Streptophyta > Magnoliopsida > Poales > Poaceae > Oryza > Oryza meyeriana. The sequence goes on from RYFJ01002908.1 coordinate 139,448, forward strand.
GGCTACGTTTCTTATCTGACTCCTGTGCTGCAGGGAAGATGCCAAGGATCCTAACTTTTGGTCACAAGTCTGTGTGCACAACATGGCCAAGCTGTCCAGGGAGGCAACAACATTCCGTCGTGTTTTGGAGTCCATATTTCGTCACTTTGATAATAATAATTCATGGTCTTCCCAGAACACACTTGCTTTCTGTGTTCTTTTGGACATGCAAATGTTTATGGAAAACCAAGGTTCCCTGTTTGCATCCCATTTTAGTAAACTGGATTTAGATATTTGATGCGCAAATGAAATTGTTCACTTAATTTTCTTTGGTTTCTGTAGGGCAAAACACTAACTTGATGATATCAATATTGGTTAAGCATCTTGAACACAAGTCTGTACTGAAGCAACCAGAGATGCAACTCAGTGTTGTGGAGGTTATAGCTTCCCTTGCAGAACAGTCAAGAGCACAAGCGTCAGCTGCAACAATAGGTGCTATAAGTGATCTTATTAGACATATGAAGAAGACATTGCATGTCACTCTTGGCAGCAGAGATTTGGAGGTCATAAAGTGGAATGACAAACTCCGGAAGGCTGTTGATGAATGCATAGTCCAACTGTCAAAGAAGGTCCTCTTCTCTTGAACTGAAACTTCTTTTATGACATTCTGCTTGCTTCTTAGTATGGTAACGGTTTGTATAATTTTCACTGTAGTTGGATTTTAATGGTAGGAACATACAACTTATTATGTCAGTATTATTAAACAGGTTGGTGATGCTGGACCTGTTCTTGACATGATGTCTGTGATGCTAGAGAACATCTCTCGCACTCCGCTTGTCGCTATAGCAACTACATCTGCCGTTTATCGTACAGCCCAAATAATTGCTTCTATCCCGAATCTGTCCTATAGGAATAAGGTATGCTGTGGAAACACAAATATTAAATTTGAACCTATATTTTTCTTTTGACAAATATTAAATTTGAATTTATATTATCCAGCAACACCTGTATTTGTTTGGAAGTTCACTCTCCATCATATTTTTTCAGGTATTTCCAGAAGCACTCTTTCATCAGTTACTCTTAGCAATGGTTCACCCTGATCATGAAACTCGTGTTGCTGCACACCGCATATTTTCTGTTGTCCTTGTCCCCTCTTCTGTTTCTCCCTTTTCTAAATCAACATCTCCAAATCAGCTTATGAATCATGATATTAAGAGGACTCTCTCAAGAGCTGTCTCTGTCTTCTCGTCTTCAGCTGCTTTGTTTGATAAATTAAGAAGGGACAGAGATTCCTTTAGAGAAAATCCACAGGATGAAAGCGTGAACAGAATTTTGCACGCTACTGATGATGGTACTTCTACACTCAAGGATCTGCCAAGCTCACAAAGCCGAAGGCATAGCTTCAAAGTTCCTAGTTTATCCATGAAAAGGGTTGCTTCATTGTCTCTGCAATCTCCCATATCCCCCAAGGAATGCCAAAATACCTTGGCTGAGTCATATAGTGAAACGGTATTCTCGTGTGTAACCTGGTGACAATCTTGTTTTAATATTTAACAAGCTAGTAACATTTGAGCTAAAGTAACATCCTTTTTACTACCTTCTGTACACTTTCAGGAATCAACTTTGCTGAGACTAGGGAGTCGCCAGGTCACACTTTTGCTGTCATCTATTTGGGCTCAAGCAATTTCTCCTAAAAATACTCCTCAAAATTACGAAGCTATTGCTCATACTTACAGTTTGCTTCTGTTGTTTTCAGGATCAAAGGTACTTATATTATCTACTTTACGTATATTCTTAAATGGGACTTCATAGTCAATGGTTCCAGTCAATAAAACTGTAAATTTGAGCAAATCTACTTTACGTATATTCTTATATTATGCTACATGCTACATGCAACATCCTTCACACATGTCTGCTCTTAGTCTCTATTGAAGCCTCATTTGTAATGGCCTTTCCACACTTGATACTTAGCTTCGTTACACTGTTTTCATATAGACATCACTTTTAGCAAATGATATCACTTTTTTATATTTTATCCTTTTGCTCTTCCAGGCATCAATCTTTGAGGCTCTTGCTCCAAGTTTTCAGGTGGCATTTTCCTTAATGAGGCATTCACTTGAAGGAACAGGTGAGGTGGTTAATCATTCTGACTTGCTTCAGTGGTGAACTACACAAGTTCTTTTCTACCCACATAGGATGAAACTCTGGTGATGATATCTAACAATTACTAAAGTACGGACTGATTTAATTCCTTGATGATTACCTAACCATTATAATCTTGTTTTTTAGATTCATTGCCGCCATCTCGCCGCCGGTCCTTGTTTACTCTGGCTACATCTATGATTGTGTTCTCTTCAAGGGCTTTCAATGTGGTACCTCTTATCCCAATTTGTAAAGCAATGCTCAATGAAAGAACAGTAAGTCTGATCAAAATGCCTCATCTCTTCTCCTCTTCTTTTTTTTTAAAAAAAATTGCCTGGTATAACAGAATACAACTGCTTTTTGAACAATTGGACAATTTTGAGGAGGCATTTGGTAATGTGTACATGGATTGTATCATCAACCATACACAAATGTTTCCATGTTTTTCGAAGATGTTAGTTGCTTTGATGTATGCCCTTGTTATTTACCATGCATCATAGCTAAACTTTATGTATTGCTTTTGTTGGCAGGTGGATCCATTCCTTTATTTAGTACATGACACCAAACTTCAGGCTGTGAAGGACTGCTCAGATGAAACCTATGGATCACCAGAGGATGATGATAATGCACTGAAGTCTCTTTCAGCAGTAGAACTAACTCAGAGTCATTCCAGAGAATTCATGGCCTCGGCAATCATGAACAACATAACAAATTTACCAGATGTAACATTCCATGTTTTCTTTTGAAGGATCTCTTATATTGTTTGAATTTTGCTTCAGAATAGAAAATTTGTTTGAAGCAAACTCTGCAAATTTTACTGATAATTATTTCCAACTTCTGCAGTCAGAGTTACAAAGTATAAGGAGTCAACTGCTAAGTGACTTCTCCCCTGATGACGTGTGTCCAACAAGTGCTCCCTTTTTTGAATTACCTGTCAGAAACCCAGGGGGTGATGAGGATTCTTGCAATCAAGAGGTATATGGATCCCACGTATTATATCTTGCTCTCATTGTTTTCTTTTTTCTATTCTGACCATTAGGAAATGAGCAGGCTGCCCTTATCAATATGGCAAATGACAATGACACCTTTGGGGAAGTCTATGAAAACACAGCAGCTACTACAGCATCTGTGCCCACAGCAAATCTTCTGGGTATTGATGAGCTTCTAGAAACAGTACGTTCTTCTTGTTCCCAAAATCTATCGCTCCCCTCCCTCTCTTATGTATATATTTAACTAATTGAACTTACCATGATTCAATGATTTTAGCCAAAAATGGCATAGTCAGACCAGAAAGAACTACTGATATTTTTGCTTCTCTCCTCCTTCACACGGCTGAAGTAAAGAACCAAAATGAAGGCGAAAACTGTCTGACATGATCAATTTTGTGCCTGCCCTGTATGCATTTTACAGGTCGTCACTGATGCATCAGCTCAGACTGGAAGATGTTCAGTGTCAACGGCCCCTGACATCCCATTCAAGGAGATGACTAACCAATGTGAGGTTCTTTCGATGGAGAAACAGCAGAAGATGTCTGTGCTCCTCAGCTTCAAACACAAAAACCAAGCACCTTCCCTGAAGATCGATCAGGTTAACAACATGGAAGCAGCCCATATCTCCTCTGACGATCAGGCGCCTGAGGTCAGAACCAATTTGCTTGATAGTATCATATTTGCCTTTTTGCCAATTTACCAATGGAATGGGATGCATCACGCATAGATCAGTTTTACTAACTGTAAACCATTTTGTATTGCTGCAGAATACAAACCCTTTTCTCCGGCAAAACCTTGATGGCTACCCCAAATATGTTGCCGGTGGTGAGGTACAGGTAGCAGCTGATGATGAATTCCAGCAGCAATTCTTGAAGCTGCCAGCATCAACCCCTTACGACACCTTCCTCAAGGCTGCTGGCTGTTGACGCTAGCTCCAGCGCCTGGAGCCAGGAAACCCCGGCGACTAATTAGTGTGGACACTGCAATTGTAACCATTGTATTTACAATGAGTACAGCCTCCTACTGCAAGATGTAATCTCCTCTTGTCATGCTCCCATCCAACTGTTGGGGTTAACCACCTGAATGCACAACACGTTTCACATCTCGCATCTGCCTTTGCTTGTGCAACAGCAGAGGATTCCTAACGCTTTCATTTGAGAGGTGATACATAAAAGAGCAAAGTAGCAAGTGCATGCAAAATTGAGCTTTGAGCAACTGCCTTGCGCTGATGCTCATTTGTATGACGAAGGCTGGAATGCGAAGAGTTCTATCCGGCAGGATGCATTGTGTGGATCATACTGTCGAATTGACTCAGGCAGGCTCCAACCTCTTTATTCCTGTCATTACTTGTTAAGGCACGTTCTTTATAGATGATTACAGATTCTGGACAATTGCTTATAGAGATGATTTAAACGTTATATGTTATAAATCTAAAATAGTCTAGAACAAATTATTAAAGTAATGCTGATATAGAGAGTTTTAACCCCCATAATCCATACAAATCTACAAGCAGAATATTATCCTATTACTGCACTAACTACAGGTTTAACCCCTCTGGAGCTCGCCGTGTACTTCCTTCGTCCAAGAATTAAGAACATATGGAGTTCTTTAAGAGATTAAGGTTGAGTTAATAAATCGTTGTGATTGATAGAGATAGAAAAATATGTAAAAAAATTAAATAAGAGATAATTGTGATTGTCGGAGGATGAAACTTCGACGACGGGAAGTCAGGAGACCCCCCTTTTGAGATTCGGCCAGGGGAGTAGTTCTCAGGCGTACGAGGCGTCTGGTGAAAGAAGGATCGAACGAAGGAAGAAACGGCGCTCGGGAACCAGGGGCCCGAGCTAGGAAACAGGGGGGGTTCGGACTGTCCGTTTCGGGAACGGACCGTCTGAACCTCTACCAACGCACGGAAGACAGGAGGATTTATACAGGTTCGGGCCGCCGGAGCGTAATACCCTACTCCTGTGTGTGTGTTTGGCTATGTGGGAGAATGTGGTTTGCTGTGTTACAAGGTGAGCTCAGCACGCTTGCCGGCGCTGAGGAAGAAGAACAGTAGGTAGAGAGTGAGCTCAGATGCAGAGAGCTGAGAGTTAGAAGACGGGAAAAGCTCCTATCCAGTTCGGCCTGTCCTTCTCGGTGGCTTGGATTCTCCTTTATAGGCGAGGGGAGTCCACAGCGCCAGCACACCGAGAGAGTTTCTGGAGAGTTCTCCGGTCCTCCCCTCCGCCTGCAACGCCCACGCCGGAGTTGGAGGGACGTCCAGTCGCTCCCGTCCGCCTGCGACGCATGCGCCGGAGTTGGTACTGCTCGTCTGGTCACGCTCGGTCAGCACGTCGCCGTGAGCGGACGGAGCATGGAGATGGGACGGCGCCTGCCTCCGCTGCCGGGGCGTGGACATCCAGAGCCTTCTTAGTCAAAAGCGCTCTGCCTGTACAGTGAAAGGAGCCTCCATAGTCAAAAAGGTTCTGACTGCGCAGGGTGCGGGCCCCACGGGTGGTTGGAGAGCTGACGCCCACACGTGGCAGAGTAGTAGGCAAGTTGGTCCGCAGAGTCCTTCCAGTGAATCGGCATCGGCAGTCGGCCCCGGGCCCGGGCATCGGCACCCGGGACCGGAAGGATCGGCGCCCGGGCCCCCGGGCCATCGGCAGTCGGCCGTCGGCGCCCGGGGCCGATGGAGATGGCGCCCCCGGCGCCCAGCGGGACGTTGACCGTAGCCGGCCGTCTCTTCTGCAGAAAGTGGGCCCGGAGGAGCTGACGTGGCCGGAGATCCACGCGTCCCCGCAGAATGTGGGACCCCCAGTCCCATTTCGCCGACAGTGATTGATTAAGATGAGAAAATATGTGAAAATGCCCTTATATTCTTAATAAATTTTGAACTTCAAATTTCTTTATATTGTTGGATAGAGTAAGCACGTAAAAAAAAGAGAGGGTTTGCATGCCGGCCTGTCGAGCTATATGCCGTGTCATGCCCAGGATTTTCCTTACCATTTTGGTGGGGGTTATCGCTACCCGACGGTATTATGATTACCGCGAAAAACCGTGAGATTTCAAAAGCTAAAAAAGTTAGCACATGGAGTAACCGCAATAACCATAAGCTAATCACATGATATTGCAAATCCTGGTCAGTCATGCATGCATATATGCATGCTAGACTTCATAAACCAAGTACGATTAGTCACCTAGCTACTAGCTGGTTCATGTTTAATAAAGAAAAATAAAATGAGTAGTTAATTAATTATTAATCCGGATAAATAAGAAACTGAAGAAAGTGGGCGGCCACTTTCTTATTAATTATTAATCCTCCTCCTAGAGCCATCCGTACATCGTGCGACTCTTTCGTACCCTCTTTCTATCCAAGGAGAAGAACAATACAGTATTAGTATTATTCCTTTCGTACCATTTCGTCCTCTTCCGGCCACTCTGTCATCAACGTCGTCGCCAACTCACAACACCCATAAATCTTATCTTCTTTATATTATCTCAGAATTCTCCTCTCTTGGACTACTCCTCTGTGATCTTCTTCCGTGTGGGGTCCCTTCTTGCTGCATTATACTAATAGTAAATCAATTGATTAACTCTGGCACGATTATTTTTTCTCGTTGCAGTAGTTTTCGTCAGATTACACACAAGTGATCTGAATGTGAAGTGATGGACCCATTTTATACAATCCATGTGCTAATTGTGAAAGTTCAGGTAGAGTTTGGTTGTCTTGTTTTAGCTTAGTTATTAACATCACAGCACATATATACCTTGCAACTTCAAGGTTAGTTTCACTGGTATACTTGCATATATAACTATAAATGACAGTGCTAATCTTAGCAGGTGAATTTTAAACAGAGAGCAATTATTTATGGGCTTTTAAGGCAAGCATCGCCCATGCTTTTTCAGAAAAACCGGGTTACTAAAACAGCAAATCTGCCGGAACACAACAGCTAGCTAGCTAGTAGTACTACAACTAATTGACTCATTCATTCCTCAAACAAAGTAAAAAACCTCAAATAAAAGAACTGGGACCGACTATTGATCAAACGTTTTAAAAAAATCAATTCATTAAACGATTACAGTTGCACATATTTATAACCGAATTGCATAAATTTATAATTAAAGTTACGCGTTTGATAAATTAGATGCAGATGCATATATTTATGATTGGGTTGCATAAATTTATAACTAAAACTACGCGTGATCAATAATGCTAACTACAACAAGTTAAAAATACAACTATAAGAAGTTAAAAGTGTAACTTAAAACTCGTTTTCTCTGACTCAAATATTAGAGTTTTATCTAATTGCCAACATTATTATTTGATAAAATTCAAAAAATTAAACGTTTGATTAATAACAAATATGAAAGAACAGAACCAAATCATCCTATAGAACATAGTCCACATAGCTCCAAATCTCCAGCTTAAATTAGTGAAGACCGCCTAATTAATTAAACTGCCATTTTCCTTACCAACATACACTGACAACTAGACCCCACCAACCAGGCAAACGAAGACGGGCCCACAGGTCATTCAGACACCACTAACATGAGAAACAGTCAAAACTGCATACGTGTATCCAATTAAAAACAACAGCACACTTGCATTGCTGCAAGGCTACAGCTTGCAAATTGCAATTCTCCTCCTGCCCAGCAAATCAACCAACCAAACACAAACCAAACCTGCAGCTCTCGATCGATCTCCGTACTAGTATAAGAGTCCCCCATCGCTCACATGCTTTGATCCCTCCTCTCCTCGATCGCCTTGGACGCGCGCCGGCGCCAAGAACCCTTCGTTTCGATCACCACCAAGATATCTTCCTCGATTCTTTCATCCACCAGATCGTATAAAGTGTTTCTTTCTTGCAAGAAAGATCTGATCTTGGAAGAGAAGTTTGATCTTGGCATCAGAAGTTTGATTTGATCTTCTTGGAGATGATGATGGGATACTTCAGGGCGCCGAGGAGGAAGGCGGCGGCGGGGAGGGAGGTGAAGGAGGAGAGCGTGCGGGCGGCGCTGCTCGTCGGAGGCGAGGCGGAGCACGAGGAGGCGGTGCCGAAGGGGTACTTCGCGGTGTACGTCGGCTCGGAGGCGAGGCGGTTCGTGGTGCCGACGAGCTACCTCTGCCAGCCGGCGTTCCGGGAGCTCATGGAGCGCGCGGCGGAGGAATTCGGATTCGGCCAGGCCGGCGGCCTCCGCCTCCCCTGCCGCGAGGACGACTTTGAGGCCACCGTCGCCGCGCTCGAGGCGCGCCGCCGCCGCCGCCGGCCGAACGGCAGGTGGAACGGCAGCGCCGGCGTGATCAACACCATGGTCAAGGCCAAGTCATTGTAGCTACTAGCCATGCCATGCATGCACGTACGCGTGCAGATCATGGAGAGAGATAGAAGAAAAAATTCAGAAAAATTCTTTGGTTGATTCGATGTGGCTTCGATGTATACAAGCATGGTGATCTGTTGACTGATCGAAATCGCCATTGTTGATATAGTTTCATGTGATGGAATTCGGTAGATAGACACTATGGAAAAATGGATACTGTTGATTTCTGCAAAGACTCTGAAACTGGCATGAAAGGTGAAAAAAGAGTTTCATTCTGATCTTATCCCTCAGGTTAATCAGAAGCTTTAATTTGATCATAAACCTCTCATTCTCAATTATAAATGGAGGACTAGGCTGCTTCATCAATGAAGGTTTTGTGCTGAGCTTGCATGCAGTTGTAGCATATCTCATTTCGATGCATAAGAGCAATTATTTATTGAGTTCATAATTAGTATGTGTGGATCATCTGAAGTGATGATCCTAGAATGAAGTACGCATGTGACTGGATGATCATACTTCAAGCCATGTTTTTTATTTTTCATTAAAAGATCTCATTTCTTTTCCCTGTTACTGATAGAAGAACAGCCTCTCCAAAAATGGCACTTCCAGCCTGCTAATGTTCAGGTTAGGTTCAGCTGGCTATAGAAGCTATCTAGCTCTTTCCAGATGGCACCTCATTCTATTCTGAACGATGTCTATATTGTTGGTTGATCTAAATGATCATCGAGCCATTGTAAGGCGTGTGGGCTCGGCCCACTCACTCCCACATGCTGCTAATGAACATGGAGCGAGTTCCACGCACGCGCGCATCGATCGGTAGCGCCGTTTTTTCCTCTAACGAAATTGTCCCCGATCTCCTCCAGTGCAAAATTAAAAGAGACTACGGCACGTGAATAGGTAACGATCTATCTCACGCTAAGCTAACCCTAAAAACCCTATCCGATCCTAAGCCTGCTGGAAGGAGACCGAAGGACGATCTCCTTCTCCATCATCGGCCAGTGCAGGTGACGGCCGGAGGGACGACCCCACCCACAAGCCGACCGACGAGCTACCACTCTACGGCCGACAAGTTCAAACACCACGGCAACGATAGGCTCTACATCAACCGGTCAGTATCACCTCAATTTTGCATAATTTTAAAGTGATCATGTATATGTTAAGGTTAAGATTAAGTATAACATCTAATACACATTTATTCAGAAAACAGAATAACAGGGGCCTACCATTCTTTCTGTTTGCAGCAAGATTTGTACTTGCAGCTGGCACAACTGAAACAGGTGGCACAAGCATACCAGTGATGCATAGGGAACAGTGATTAACTTTTACGTTGTGATTATTCAAATACAATTTCATTTTCAAAGATTGCATCTGACAAGAGGGCATTACAAGGTAGATCTTTGAATCAAACTAACATGATTTTGCAGCTTCTAGTTCTAGGTTTTGCATATGTCAGAATGCATGTGCAAAAAGATTTTATGCTATGTATGTATTATTCCTAAGCCTGTGTCCCTGCCATGTGTAATTGTACGGCATCTTTCTTCTCTGGAACTCTCATTAAGTCTGAATAATAAAGTACTCTAGTTCTAAAGGACATGTCATGGCATTCCTCAATAAAGAGGAATAAGGATTAATCGAACGTACCAGTAGACACGTGGCAAGAAGTGATTCAACAAGAGAGACAATACTAAGTTAAATTAAAGATTCAGAGAATATTAGAGATTAGGGAGTGCAGAGAAAGCATGTGTTTAACTAGCAATTTAACATGAGAGGCAATAAAAGTTCAGAGGGTTGACTTCCCCATAATTCTTGCAGATCTATTGAATGATTGTGTTGGTTAGTCAGGATTGAACCATTGAGAGTTGCCTACATCTGAACACATGCTGAAGGACCAAAGATGAGTTGTCATCTTGTCATTGCAAGTTTTAAGCAAGAAAGCATCAAGGTGCAATCACATGTAGAGACAGAGAGAAAAATACAACTGTTTATGTTTTACTTCCTTGAGACACAAGTATACCCTGAGTTCAAATAGCACAATGAACACTGTTCAACTTACTGAACGATGACGAACAAGCAGGGAAAGAATTATCAACAAAGAATAAGTTTACTAATAAATACTTGATGTGAATCCTTGTTTTTTTCCTCAAAAAAGAATGTGAATCTTCATTTCATCATCTTCTACAAATTCCAAAGCTCATCAATTTCAAACTCTCCATCCTCTTCTCCTTAGAAGACCCAGAACCAAAGAAACAACAAAGTGAAATGACAATTGTGCAAAAGGAAGAAGGAAACCCATCATCTGCACAAGATCTCTTGCTCTGAAGAACAGTAGCACATTGCCTTCTCCTCCTTCCTGCCAACCAGCCTCAGGATGCCCTCAAACACCTCCACATCGCATGGAATCCTCAGAGCCCCCTCATGCTGAAATCCAAACTCCTCCTCTGCCTTCCTGAGGAGCTGCTCAAATGCCCAGTGACCCAGGTACTCTGTGGGGATGACAAACCTCCTCATCTCCTCTCCGACGAACACCCCGAAGAACCCTTTCGGAACCGCAGCGCCATTGTTCTTGCTGGCCTTTGGTGCAAGTGCAAGCCTCTTCCACTTCTTGAGAAGCTGATGCAGCCTCACAATGTCTCTGATCTTGTTGCTGCTTCCCCTGCCTCCTTGCTCTGCCATCACTAGTGCTGTGGAATTGTGGATAGCTGAGTCTGCCTTGCTTCTGTGTTTCTCAGATTGCCTGGTGCAGAGAGTAATGTGGGGGAGACTGACAATATATAGGATGTTAGATTAGTGTTTAGTTGCAGCTAATCGTGCTTCTTAAGTTAGTTTGAATGTACTAATCAATGGTTTGATATGCTCCTTTCTTAGTGTCTTAGACCTCTATTTTTAATGTTGATGTTCTTAGCATAATAAACTAAAGCAAAGCGAAACAAACGCCACTAGTTTCTGAGAGTTCTTTCTTTGTAATCACATAACCTATACTGCCTGTACTGCAAACATGAACACATATAGTGCACATTGAAGTTGGAATCGTTTCTTTCTGCAGTCAAATCATCTGAACTTACTTCCTTCAACTTCATTAGATTGACATAATTATCTAAAAATATATATTGATATAATAAAATATTTAGTTCAAGGGAAAGAAAGAATAATGTTAAGTGTGAAATTGGTGAAAGATTCCTGACGTTTTGTACACGGCCGTTGGATTTCTTTTTTGAAGAAGTTGTTCTTTCAATATCATGTCAAAAGCTGACTGCCTCCTGGAGAATGCAAGTGTGATCCAACTGATGAAAGATTCCCTCACCCTGCTAATGATGAGCAAAGAGCCAAGAGGTGCAATCAGCACCTACTCTAGTCTGTTTATCAGAACAACTACCATGCATGATTTGCCTCAATCTCATCATTGCTGAGAGCCAATGGACAGTTCATGGATTGGAAAAGGACTTCTCTAGTCCTAGCTTTAGGTATCATCACAAACTACTCTTGAATGTTTCAGTGCCTGACTCTGAAACAAAAGGTGTGTTTTAGTGTTTTAGAATTTTTCTTTCTCAGTTTTCTTTATACTGCCGAAGTACTCATCATTGGCAATTATGCACTTTTCTGCTTATGTTCGTTTATTAATCTTCGGTATCTTCAAACTAATTTGGGGGTTATTGGGTCAATATCAGTTCTCAAAGAGTCAAACTTGATAATATGTCAGATTTCTCATGCTGAGAGCGCATCGCTTTGGCATCCACTTCTATCTTTGAACTGGTCATGCTTCCAGAAAGACAAACAGTTACAGGTCATGTTTCCAGCAGTAAACTACTCAGGAAATTAACAGGTTAGCTCAATTTACCCATGATGTAAAGTTAAAATACATGTTGCTAAAGCAGATTTCTGCTGTACAATCAGAATGTTCCCATTTAACCAAGGAAGATTACTCTTAAACCACTCATTACGTACATATCTCTCACCTTAATTTAACTTAGATGTCTTTTGGCCCGTATAGATTCACACACCAGGGTTTCGTTTGGGTATGAAGTACAAGACAGGACACCAACTGCTAATCTTCCATACATGCATATGAACTAAAGCAATGTCTGGTTCACTGATCAACACGTCTTAAACAAAATAGAAATACTCTCAGGATGCAGGACTCCATCTTAAACAAAGCAAAACCGTCTGCTCCTGTGGCAAAAGAAGACCAAAGCTTATGCAATTGATCGGATCATATAGATATTCTTTTTACACAACATAGGTCATCAAAAATATTTTGGACGACTCACCAAAGCACAAAAGCTAATTAGAAAATAGATTCATATGTGAAGATTGTTGCATCAATAGCACAACTGAAGAAACCTTTGCTCCCCTCGTTCTGACATCGTGAGTCATGCACATGGCAACTGAAAATAAGGCATCTGAGAAGACGAAAGCAGATATTAAGGACATAACAGTAGAGATCAGGTGGCATATGGCTACACATTCCACGGGCACAGCTAGCTGACACAAAATGCCTAGATCTGGTATACTATTCAAGCTTGGCATGGAACGCACATGCATGCCATTTTCACCTCCATACTCACAAAGATAGTGACTGGTAGACTGCAAGATGAACACCTGTAAATACACTTTCTCCATTGCTGTAAAAGATGATTACTATCACTTGTTATATTCATTTTCCACCAGCTACTGCCTCCGATTTTTAATACACGACGCTGTTTACTTTTAACAAGACATTTAACCATTCATATTATTTAAAAAAATTAAGTAAATATAATTTATTTTGTTATGACTTGGTTTATTATTAAAGAAACTTTAAGTATGACATATATTTTTGCATATTTACATCAATTTTTTAAATAAAACGAATGGTCAAACGCTATAACAAAAGTCAACGGCATTATTTAAAAACGAAGGTAGTATATATTAAACTGTTACTGAAATCATGCCCACTAATATGATATACAAGGACAAGAAGACCCTTCGAATGTCTGTGTTGTTTGACAGAAACATAAATGTGTAGATAAAATTTGAAACAACAATTTTTGAGTAGCTCAGCTGTCAGATACATGAAAAGTTATCAACTGGGCGCTTGCATCAACTACGATCGCTTTCTGCAATGAGACCTACCAAATCTATGCAACCACCAATCAGGATCCAGGAACTACAGATTAGAAACTTTAAGGTCGACAAGAAGCATACGAGCAATGATTAGCATGATCAAGACATCACAGTGTCTATCAGAACTTTATAAATGACAATCTTCATACATATACATACATACATACATATATATATATATATATATATATATATATATATATATATATATATATATATATATATATATATATATATATATATATGCTGCTGTGCCTGAGATACAATTTCCAGTTACACATCGGTGTCTATATCCCAATCCGATATGCTAACACCAATCCCAGTACCACTTGTAAAATTATACGAGTATATATAGTTACTATACCATGCTAACACCAACCAAATGAAAGATGAATCGAAGCGTCATATTGATATATTCCTTCTGTTTTTTTAAATGAATGACGTCATTGACTTTTGACATAAAATTTGATTATTCTTATTTAAAAAAATTAAGTAAGTATAATTTATTTTGTTGTGATTTGGTTTATCATTAAAGAAATTTTAAGTATGACTCATATTTTTGTATATTTGCACTAATTTTTTTAAATAAGATGAATTATCAAACGTTATAACAAAAGTCAACGGTGTCATTTATTAAAAAACGGAGGTAGTACTAGAACGGTAGTGATTAACTGTCATCAAAGCAAAGATTATTACATTGATCAAGGATTTGAGCCAGACAAATTTCAGTATGACTTTCTTGAAGTTAAGAACATGGACAATAGTGGCTACATGTTTTTGGACTGCCATAATCAACAAAGAGCACAAAACGATATGCACTTATGCAGCCTGTTAAAGGAAGGAAAATTATAAAGGCATGAGCTAAACCCACATCGCAGACACCGACTGCATCCTTCAAAGTTCAAATCATTCATGTTACCTACTAACAGAGTTTACAAAGCTATCCAAGGCGTGTAGTTTTTTAAACTTGACTGCAGGAATTTGGAGTATCATCTTATATATGAAGATGCACCATTAACCTGGAATATACAGGACCTCTCTTTTGTACTCCTGAGAGTATGTATTTCCATCTTCGTGTTGGATATCCATTAGTTGATAATGGATAGCTGGGTTAAAAAGAAAAACAATACTGTTCCATCTTTTTTCAAATTTTTGCATGCAGCTACATCGACCAGTGTTCCATTCTTTCAAATTTTTGCATGCGTGCACACCGACCGGTAAGGTATGGCCACGTTCAAGATATACTATTTTCTTAGTAGAAGTATATAGTATTTTTATTTTATATTATAGTACTCCTTCAGTTTCAAAATATAACAAACTAGAATCGAATTTGACATAGTCTACTAGGCTGTGTCAAATCCAGTCTTAGGTTGTGTCAAATCCGATTCTAAGTTGCTATATTTTGGAATAGAGGGGTAGTATATACTATATTATTTATTTGGTCAGTATATACTCTTTTTTACTTAGTAGTGGTATATATTGTTTTATTTTTTTGTCAGTACTAATTCTTCTTTACTTAGTAGTGATATATACTATTTTATTTTTATCAGCATATACTCTTTTTACTTGGTAGTATATACTATATTATTTATTTGGATATTATATACTCTTTTTTACTTAGTAGTAGTAGTATATACTGTTTTATTTTTTGTCAGTACATACTTTTTTTTCTTAGTAGTGGTATATACTATTTTATTTTTTACCAAGTGGTATATACTAGTAAATAATGTCTAGTATATATATACTCAAAGAAAGCTTTCGTACAACATTGAGTATAGTACAAATAGATGCGATGGCTGTTTTCAGCTTGTGAAAATAAAATCCAATAAGGTTCTTTCACTGCGAAAATAAGAACCTAATGTTTGAGAGAATCAGATCATCAATGTTGGGATCTTTCACCAGATCTGCAGCTCTGCACGCACAAACAGCAAGAAAGGCTTTAAGATTAGTTTATGATGAGGTAGATCTAAGATTGATAGGAAATTAAGAAGCATAAGCTCGTCTTTGCCAAGAGATAACCATGGAGGTCAAGGTCGAAATTAGGGTCTTAACAATTGGATTAACGAGGAAAAAATGCATCCCAAACAAAAAGAAAACAGGAACTCTTGATCTACTAGAAAAGAAAAACAAAAAACCATAACAGGAACGATCAACTACCAAAAATTAATGCAGAAGTAAAGGACCCAGGGCTTGCACGAAGGATTACACCGTCGCCTGGGACTGTTGCACCGGTTGCTGGTGGTCGACGCCGTCGCCTGGGAAACACCGCATGACGACGACGATCGGCGTGGGTGAGCCGAGGGAGAGCCGCCGCGGCTCGGGGACGCCGAATGGCTGCAGCTTTATGCGGGCAGTTGACGTGATTCAAACAGTTTGGGATAATTAAAGATTATCACCAAAAATTTTTTAACAAAAAAAATCAAAGCGGGTTGGATAGCAACATCCGGTAGCATGCTTTTGATCGGGACTGGGTTTGATGGATGGCATCCCGATCAAAAAACTGCTACCGGATCTTACTATCCAACCCACTTTTTTTGTTAAAAAAATTCTTGTAACAATCTTTAATTATCCCAAACAATGGTTCTATACTCTCCAAGAGCATATACCCGTAATAATCTTTAATTATCCCAAACTATTCGGATCATGTCAACTGCCTATATAAAGCAAGCAGCCATATTACTGTACGATAGCCGGAGTGTTACTGCACACCGTTCCTATGAGACGAGAGCTGAAAACAGGTGGGCTATGAAAAAAATCAATAGCCGGATTTGATCGAAGTGGGTTGGCTTTGATTGATGTGGTAGGTGAGTTGGGCCATGGGTGGAGGGGGTATATATTATATATATATATATATATATATATATATATATATATATATATATATATATATATATATATATATATATATAATATACGTTACAACACACGGGTATTTTGCTAGTCATTATCATGATGCACAATTTTTTCATGTTCATTTAATAGTCTTCTGTATCTTCAAACTGATTTTGGGGTTATTGGGTTGATATTAATTACTCATTCCGTCCCAAAATATAGCTACCTAAGAGTGTTTTGGAGGAATTAAGGATTTGAGTGAAAGGTCTAAAGTATTCTCATTAATATATGGTGAGGGTGACGAGAAATAAGAATAATGTGAATGGGGTGCGGGTCTTGAGGGTTGGTGGGATGATATGACCCACTAAGATAAGCATAAAAAGTAATAGGATAAAAAAATAATAGGATAAAAATCATCTTTTACATGTCCTAGTTAGTTATATTTACAACAAAACTTAAATACAAAGGTAACTACATTTAGGGTAAGCATGAAAAGTAATAAGATAAAACAATCTTTTATATATCCTAGTTAGTTGTATTTAAGACAAAGTTTAAATTTAAAGATAATTATATTTTGGGACGGAGGTACTGTCAAACATGCCAACTTGATAATATTTCAGATTTCTCATGCTTACTTAGGCTGTTGAGTGTTGAGAGCACATTCCTTCAGCATCCACTTCTATATTTGAACTAGTCATGCTTACAGAAAGACAAACAATCACATATCATTTTTCCAGCGGTAATACAGACCAAGGCAGATTACTCTTAAACCTCTGATTATATAATCTTCTTACACCTTAATTTAACTAGATGTCTTTTGGCCTGCATGTTCACTCTCCAGGGTTGCATTTGGGTATCAGGTGCAATACATGACAACCAACTGCTAATCTGCCATGCATGTATCTGAACAAAAGCAAAGTCTGGTAGATTGCAAAATGAGCACTTGTAAATACACTTTCTCCATTGCTGTAACAGATGATAACTATTATACATCTCACAATCATTTTCCACCATAGTAACTACAGATTTAACTGTTACTGGAACAATGGCACTAATATGATAATACACAAGGACAAGACCCTTCTACTGTCTATGTTGTTTGACAGAAACAGAAATGTGTAGATGAAATTTGAAATAACAATGTTTGAGTATCTCAGCTGTCAGATACATGAAAAGTTATCAACACCCAATGATATGAAAGGGGGTGTAATCTTCTTCTTGACAATGCTCTGCGACTTGAATGCCAACAAACTAATGTATTGTTTTTAAGTGTTTATTTTGTAGCTTAAATAAGCCGCACGTAAAACGGAGAATATCATTAGCGCGTGATTAATTAAGTATTTACTATTAAAAACTTGAAAAATAGATCTATTTGTTTTTTAAGCTACTTTCATATAGAAATTTTTTATAAAAAACACACCGTCGATCGTTTTGAAAAGCGTGCGTACGGAAAAAAAAAATCTGCTTGCCGAAGTGCTGCCGAACACCCTGTTACAGGGATCGTTATAGACTGACAGGAGACTATACCAGGCCATACTGTTCAGAAACTTGGATCTAATGCGATGTAACTGAGTTGTCAGGTAGGAAGTATGCAGAGTCCTCATTGAAGTAATGCATGCAATATACTCATTGAAAAGTATTAAAGTAGGATGTGCAGTTAAGCCTGTAAGTTACAGTGAAGCTGAAGAAAATAAACCCCACCTTCAAGATTTAATTGTTAATTAAAACCCTTATGTGTTTGCCAAACTTATCTAGTATGACCTTTATTGCAGTTAAGCCCATGGACAATAGTGACCAACTGTCGTTAAAGAAAAGAAAAGCACATTGATCAAGGATTTGAGAAAAACAAATTTTAGTATGACTTTTTTGAAGTTAAGCACAAGGATAATGGTGACTAAATGTTTTTGGAATGGCATAATCAAGAGAGAGAGCACAAAACAGATTCCTGGTAACTAACGGGGCGTTCCTAATAGCTTGTTGGTTTAGCTTCTTCTCTTATTTTCTGTAAGCACGTTTTTCGAACTATTAAATGATATATATTTTTTTAAAAAAATCTATATAAAAGTATCTCTAAAAAATCAAATAGATCTATTTTTTAAGTTTATAATAACTAATACTTAATTAATCATATACTAATGATATTTTTCGTTTTGTGTGCGGCTTATAAGCCAACTCCAACAGCCGATTCGAACAGCACCTAAACCCTTTGTTTTTTAAACCAAGTCAAAAATATTTATGTTCAATTATTATGATGTTAAACTGGTATAAACATAGATTGTAGGATCAAATAGAAGAGAAAAATAAGTGGAGACTGTTGCTGGAGTTGGAAGTATTTTTTAGGTTCAGAGAAAATAGGACAGCCTCTAATTGGCATTTGGGCTCTAAAATAGAGATTATTACTGAAGATGCTATAAAGATCAACATAAAAAAATCAGATTACATAGGCCCCGTCCCGTCGACTCCTTTGCATGTGGGCGTCCCTTTTGCCGCGCACGCGTCGGCTCGCTAGTTAGGGTTCCCAAATATGTACTCCCTCCGTTTCAGATTATAAGTCATTTTAACTTTGGTTAAAGTCAAACTACTCTAAGTTTGACTAAATTTATAGAAAATATAACAACATTTACAATAATAAATTAGTTTCATTAAATACAAAACTGAATATATTTTTGTAGCATATTTTTCTTCCGTTGAAAATATTACTATATTTTTCTATAAACTTGATCAAACTAGAAAGAGTTTAACTTTGACCAAAGTTAAAATGACTTATAATCTGAAATGGAGGGAGTAGACATTAGCTATGAATTGGATTAGGCTAAATTGCATTCGAAATTGAATTTTACATCGGTCAACTGAATTAAGTCGGTTCATCGTTTCCAGATCGACGGCCTCAGTCATGCGGGAGCGCAATCAACGTCCCAGATGACGAGTTATATCTAAAATGAGAGCACATCCCCACATCTCTTTCCTTTCCTTTCTTCCCCGTTGTCTCCTCGTCCAATCTCTCCCCCAAACCCTAACCGCCTCTCCGCCGCGCCGGCGCCATGGACGCCGCCGACGAGGAGCTCGCGCGCGCGCAGGAGGAGCGCAAGAAGATGGAGGAGGCCCTGGCCGCCGGTGCTCCCATGGCCGTCTCCTCCGTCACCTTCGACACCGACCTCTACGGTGGCGGCGGCTCCGACCCCAACCGCTTCGCCGGCTACGACACCTCCATCCCCGCCTCCGAGGACGATGCGCCCGAGGACGAGTCCGAGGCCGCCAACCCCGCTGCACGCCGCCTCGCCTCCTACACCGGCCACGCCGTCGCCGCCGCCGACATCCCCCGCGCCGCCGAGGACGACGGGCTCCCCAAGAAGTCGCAGCGCATCATCGACCGGGAGGACGACTATCGCCGGCGGCGGCTGGCCCGCATCATCTCGCCAGAGCGCCATGATCCGTTCGCTGCCGGGGAGGCCACCCCAGACCCCTCGGTGCGGACCTATGCTGATGCCATGCGGGAGAATGATCTGCAGCGGCAGAAGGAGCAGCTGCTGCGTGATATAGCTCAGAAGAAGAAGGAAGAGGAGGAGAAGGCGAAGGAGAAGAAGGCGGTGCCTGAGCAGCCAGTGGCAGCGACGAAGCGCCGCAATAGATGGGATCAGTCGCAGGATGGTGATGCTGCTGCTGGATCCAAGAAGGCAAAGACATCCTCTGATTGGGATGCCCCTGATGCAACTCCTGGGATTGGGCGCTGGGATGCCACCCCTGGTCGTGTTGGGGATGCGACACCCTCGGTGAGGAGGAACAGGTGGGATGAGACCCCAACTCCAGGGAGGATGGCCGATGCGGATGCAACCCCTGCAGCTGGTGGCATCACTCCAGGCGCCACACCTTCTGGAGCGTGGGATGCTACTCCTAAGCTGCCTGGTGGGCTTGTCACACCAACACCAAAGAAGCAGAGATCGAGATGGGATGAGACTCCTGCAAGTATGGGTAGTGTAACACCTGGAGGTGCTGGTGCTGCGACGCCTGCAGGTTACACTCCTGGTCCAACGCCATTTGGTGGAGAGAACCTTGCCACGCCAACACCTAGCCAGATTGCTCGTGGTCCAATGACTCCAGAACAGTACCAGCTCTTGCGGTGGGAGCGGGACATTGAGGAGCGGAACAGGCCTCTTACGGATGAAGAGCTTGACACTATGTTCCCGCAGGAAGGGTACAAGATTCTTGAACCTCCAGCTTCATACCAGCCCATACGCACACCAGCAAGAAAGCTTCTCGCTACACCGACACCCTTGGGCACACCGTTATATGCTATTCCTGAGGAGAATCGTGGGCAGCAGTTTGATGTGCCCAAGGAGTTGCCTGGCGGGTTGCCCCTCATGAAGCCAGAGGATTACCAGTACTTCGGAACATTGCTGAATGAGGAGGAGGAGGAGCAGCTATCTCCAGAGGAGCAGAAGGAGAGAAAGATCATGAAACTCCTGCTCAAGGTGAAGAATGGCACACCCCCACAGCGAAAGACAGCACTTCGACAGCTCACAGACAAAGCACGGGAATTTGGTGCTGGCCCATTGTTCAACAAGATTCTACCGTTGCTCATGCAGCCAACACTTGAGGACCAGGAGCGGCATCTTCTGGTGAAGGTCATTGACAGGGTACTGTATAAGCTGGATGAGCTAGTCCGTCCGTTTGTGCATAAGATTCTTGTGGTCATTGAGCCACTTCTGATTGATGAGGATTATTATGCTCGTGTTGAGGGCCGGGAGATTATCTCAAATCTTAGCAAAGCTGCTGGTCTTGCTACTATGATTGCCGCCATGAGACCAGATATCGATAACATTGATGAGTATGTGAGAAATACCACTGCTAGAGCATTTAGTGTGGTGGCTTCTGCTTTGGGTATCCCTGCCCTCCTGCCATTCTTAAAGGCTGTCTGTCAGAGTAAGAAGTCCTGGCAAGCTCGGCACACTGGTATCAAGATTGTTCAGCAGATTGCTATTCTTATGGGCTGCGCTGTTCTGCCACATCTCAAGTCCCTAGTTGAGATCATTGAGCATGGTCTTAGTGATGAGAACCAGAAAGTGCGGACAATCACTGCCCTTTCTCTTGCTGCACTTGCTGAGGCTGCTGCACCATATGGTATAGAAAGTTTTGATACTGTTTTGAAACCTCTGTGGAAGGGTATCAGATCTCACCGTGGAAAAGTTCTTGCTGCCTTCTTGAAAGCTATTGGTTTCATCATCCCTCTTATGGATGCGCTGTATGCCAGTTACTACACGAAGGAGGTCATGCAAATCCTGATTAGGGAGTTCCAGTCACCAGATGAAGAGATGAAGAAGATTGTCCTGAAGGTTGTTAAACAGTGTGTCAGTACAGAGGGCGTAGAGGCTGATTATATCCGGAATGACATCCTTCCAGAGTTTTTCCGTCACTTTTGGGTTAGGAGAATGGCTCTAGATCGAAGGAATTATAAGCAGCTTGTGGAAACAACTGTAGAGATGGCAAATAAGGTTGGAGTTGCTGATATTGTTGGGAGGATTGTTGAGGATCTGAAAGATGAAAGTGAGCCTTACAGGAGAATGGTGATGGAAACAATTGAGAAGGTGGTGGCTAATTTGGGTGCTTCAGATATTGATGCTCGTTTGGAGGAGCTGCTTATTGATGGCATCTTGTATGCATTCCAAGAGCAAACAAGTGATGATGCAAATGTCATGCTTAATGGTTTTGGAGCTGTTGTCAATGCATTGGGACAGAGGGTCAAGCCTTACCTTCCTCAGATTTGTGGTACCGTTAAGTGGCGGTTGAACAACAAGAGTGCAAAAGTTAGGCAACAGGCTGCTGATCTGATCTCAAGGATAGCCATTGTGATGAAGCAGTGCCAGGAGGAGCAGCTTATGGGTCACTTGGGTGTTGTGCTGTATGAGTATTTGGGAGAGGAGTACCCTGAGGTGTTGGGTTCAATTCTTGGAGCATTGAAAGCCATTGTGAATGTCATTGGTATGACTAAGATGACACCGCCAATCAAGGATCTTCTTCCTCGGCTGACTCCCATCTTGAAGAATAGGCATGAGAAGGTCCAGGAGAACTGTATTGATCTAGTTGGTAGGATTGCTGATCGTGGAGCAGAATTTGTGCCTGCTAGGGAGTGGATGAGGATTTGTTTTGAGCTTCTTGAAATGTTGAAGGCTCACAAGAAGGGTATTAGAAGAGCCACTGTGAATACATTTGGTTATATTGCGAAGGCTATTGGGCCACAGGATGTGTTGGCAACTCTGTTGAATAACTTGAAGGTGCAGGAACGGCAAAACCGTGTCTGCACGACCGTTGCGATTGCCATTGTTGCTGAAACCTGCTCGCCTTTTACAGTTCTGCCTGCCCTGATGAATGAGTACCGTGTCCCAGAACTCAATGTTCAGAATGGTGTCCTGAAGTCTCTCTCTTTCCTCTTTGAGTATATTGGTGAGATGGGCAAAGATTACATATATGCTGTTACTCCCTTGCTTGAAGATGCTCTAATGGACAGAGATCTAGTTCACCGGCAAACTGCTGCCTCTGCTGTGAAGCACATGGCCCTAGGTGTTGCTGGCTTGGGTTGTGAGGATGCTCTTGTCCATTTGCTTAACTATGTCTGGCCCAACATATTTGAGACATCTCCCCATGTCATCAATGCTGTCATGGAGGCGATTGAGGGGATGAGAGTTGCTCTTGGTCCAGCTGTGATATTGAATTACTGCCTTCAAGGCCTTTTCCATCCAGCAAGGAAAGTACGTGAAGTATATTGGAAAATCTACAACTCCCTATATATTGGTGCACAAGATGCACTTGTTGCTGCTTATCCTGCACTGGATGATGATGTGGATAATATCTACAGCCGTCCAGAGCTGGCGATGTTTGTCTGATCAATGTAAGTGTTGTTTATTTCCTATTGTTTTACTTAATGGTTGCAAATATTATTGAAACTTCTGCTGTTAGTTACAAAGTAAGTTGTGATATTGACATATTGTATTATGGAGTTCATATATGTTCATTCAGGTGCTTTCTTTTTCTAATGAGCAACCATTGCATTCCTTGTATGTATGATTCCTTTTGGTTTGCTGCTGTCCTTTCCTCAACAAATGGGCCTCAACAAATGGGTATCCTTAGCCTGGCTACTGTATGTTATTAGGCTTTAGGTAGTTTGACCTGTTGGAGTAATGTAAACTTGAAACAACTGAGAACTGCAGCTATTTTTAAAGCACTCTCCATTGATCTGTTAGAATTGTATGGTCTTGTTGGTTACTTGTTTTCATTGAACCTCTACAGTGGGCTGCCTATATTAAATGGACTAGGTTGCACCATTAGCTGTTTTGTTCTGCTATCTCCTTTTCAGTGGCGCCACTGCTTTGGGTATTGTTAGCATATATGAACCGTAGCCACTAGCAGGCACTAGTTTGTTTTTGATTTCATATTCCTTTCTGCAAATTTGCTTTATGTTTTTGTCTTTTTCTTCCCTCTATGCAAAGAATGCATCTGATATGAGAATGCATTGGCAGGCAGGATGTACATTTCCATGTACCGTCATCCAATATATGTGTGTGAAGCTTGAACTCGGTGGTATTTGAGTTAGAGCTGACTTTCAATTATTTGGTGTTACTTCTTGTGATGTATGCATTTTTCATTGAATTTGCATTTCTTTTTTCTGTATTTGCAGGCTTGTTGCTTCTGAAGGGGGTGCAATGTTTAGGATATTTACCCCTGGTTTACTTGTAATGCTGAATTGCTACCTATTCTGATGTACTGACCTTTTTGTTGCTGGTTTTGTTTTCAGGGTATTTTGGCCCGGTCTGCTGAGGAGTTCCCGTCGATTAAAGATCCCAAGGAGTTGATATCTTTGTCACAGCATGCATAGCTTGTTGCGTTCGCATGATCCTATGCTTTGAAGAGGAAAAATGGTCATCCTAGTAGTACTGTTATCTCAATAACTTTGTGTTATTAGCCAAATGTTATAAGCCATCTAGACTGTGACATCTCTGTCTTATTATTAGCTTGTATCACTGTATTATTAATATTATTATTACAATTACCTGGAACGTTGTGTAAGTTTGGAAGTTGGAACGTGCTGTTACTATGCTGCTCCCAGTCTGAGATGGTTGATGTGGGCTTGCGATCTTTGTTTGTTTTGTTCCTGTATTTTTTTTAACTTGCGTAATAAAAAGTTTTAAATCGTATGTGTACACCTTCCTGAGAACATGTTGTGGACCATCCACACAACTCGTTGTACATACCTGAGAATAGAAATTGTGGATGTCGAACTTGCTTGATATCCAGCATCAATTTTGTATTTTTGTTTCAAGCAAGCGTTAGGCCCCAAATGTACCTCTGCTGCCTGTTCTTGGAGCAATTATGCAAAATTCTCAGAAATCATGCCTTTTTCTAAAACTTAAATAATGGATTAGGCACAGTTGAAATTAGCTTGAGGTTTAGCTTGAGACGAATTAATTAATTGAGTGTTAACTATTATAAACTTAAAAAAATAAATTTATTTAATTTTTAAAGAAACTTTTATATTTAAAGTATTTATAAAAGATGCACAGTTTATCAGTCTGGAGAACGTGTTCATGAAAAGCAGAGAAATACCTTAAACCAGAAGCGGATTCCATCCAACCTCAGCGCTCGTCAGTAGACCGATGCCCGCAGGGAAGAAGACGCAGCAGTAGCCGCCGCGGCGGCCACCATTTCAATTTGCTCCGCGTCGCCGACACGGCACGCAAAGACTCGGTCCGGTGCGCGTGCACGGTGCACTGGTGCACCACACCCGTGTCGGACACGGCGACGTGGCGGCTCACCCGCTCTGACCAACCCACCCGCCCGGCCCAGTGAGATTGGTCAGCGGGCCCTACCTCCCAGACCCAGAACCACCAAGACCCAACCGACCGACGGGTCGCGTCGCCGTGTCCGCGCGTACACAAGGAGAGCCCACCCCTCCTCCTCCTCCGTCCCGTCCGGTTCGCGCCGAGCTGCTGTCCTGCTTCCCCGTCGCCGGCGATGGCGCCGGCGGTGGTCTCCGGCGAGAGGTTCATCGTGTTCCTCTTCGTGGCCCGCGTCGCGCTCGCGGCGCCAGCGCGGCTCGCCGCCCCGCTCGCGGTCCTCGCCTCAGCGGCCCTTGCGGTCGAGCTCGCCGTGGATGGCTCCGCCTCCGCCGCCTCGTCATCTCCTCTGCGACGGTTCAGGACCAGGTCCGACCTTATATAATTCCCCTCCTCTCCACCTCATCTCTCCCCCCGCATCTCCACGGAGCTGGGCTGCTAGTTCGCGCGATTTGGTTAGCTCGGGGGTTTCCGCGATGTGAATTTGGTCCTGTTCGAGTTTCTGCCCCGACGAATTAAGTGTATAGGATCTCCCTGTGAGGTCGGTGATCCTAGAAGATGCAGTCTCTTGCAAAACTCTTTGGTGCAACCGTACAATCTGAGGCGATTTGATCCATATTGTGGTGCAAGGCTGGCTGCCTCCTTGTGAGGGCCATGCAATTGGGGAAAAACAGTTGGTGCGATTAGGGCACTAGAAGACACGTGCACGATGGTTCTGCTGCACACAACATCAGTTGGATTGAGCGTACAGCAGGAATGCCATTCAGTAGAGTGTAAAATGGTCAGGTTTTGGTGGCTTCGGGGGACAATTATTGCTTTTGAATAATGGGCTTTTGGTACTGCTTAGCTAATCTTCCCCGCAAATGGTAAATTCAGAGGTGGTTTGATCATACAGCTAGTCAAATACTGCTCCCACTTTTTTGGGCCAAAATACGGCTCCCATTGTATTTTCAGTAAAGAAAAGCATTGCTCCAACTGTGATTCATATGGATTATGTGATGTGCAATCCTATTTTCTTACTGTAAGATTTTGCTGCCTCTTGTGTTGTGAGCAATAGCATAAAACTTCAGCTGCTTGTGGTGGCTCGATGCTCTTATGCATGTTTCTGTAAAACATTGAGAAGTGCATAATGGTGATATATTATATGCTCCAGGCCAGGTGCTTCATCAGGCATACTTCTTGGCGCCACTACTCTGCCTAGTGTCATGCTTTCACGGTTAATTCAGCTATCTAGGGTCTTACTGGCAGATCCTAATGGTCATGAAGGTGTATTTCTACTTTATCATATTTGCCAGATTCACTACTAAACGGGAAATTTCCTAAGTCTTATCAACATTTCAAATCTTGTTTGCTAACTACATATCTGTTTACATTGTCAGAATATGCATACCTTGAAATGCAGTACTGGGCAGTATCAATTAGCTGCCTCAGTGTGTTAGCATTCTTTGTTTGGCATCTACGGCAGTCTCCCAGCAATGGAATTTCCAAAGCTTCGAAATATGGCTTGTTGCTCATCATTTTATACCCCCTGGCATACTTGTTCTACTTTTTACTGACGCCTGATCGAAGTAAAACACATATTTTATCTGCACGCAATGTGATGAAAGTTCACCGGAAGCAAGGACTTACAAACTAATATAGGTTTCATCTTAATAGGTCTGTCGGCGACAAGCAATTTGGTGTATTTGCTATATCATGGAGTGGCTGCTGTGATCTTAATCCAGCATATTCTAGAGAAGTTCCCTTCATGTTCATCTTTTGGTTTGTACCTGAAGTCTAAGATGTAATTAGATCTTTATGTCTTGATTTTTTTGGTTTATATCTGATTGCATATGTTTAGAGAAATTCATACGTTTATTAGGTAACTTATTTACAAGTCTCCATGCAGGCATAGTGCATTATATCTATGCTGTTCAATGTTTTTTATTTAAATCCAGCTAATTTGTGTGGTTCCTATTTGCCGATGCAATGTATATATCTCCCTTTCATCATGACCTGAAGTTATTTCTTTTTACTTATCTTTACATGCTTCTGTAAATTTCAGGGGAGGCCATTTTGGTCTCAGGTGGTCTTGTTCTTTACTGTGGTGATATGCTGGCTCAGACACTTTCGAAGGTGTGATTTATTCCTCAAACTATATTTTACCAGCAAAATGGTAGCAAATCTGATACTTTTTTTGTTGCCTGCAAATTTGCAATCATGCTGACAGATGGAGTTCTCTGTATCATCAAAAGCATTTATTCACACACCTGGAACTCGAAGCGAGATAGCCACAGTTATTCAGGTAGAGGTTATTTAGATTGTCTGGCGTCAGCTTATTAGTGCATAATTATCTTCCTTTTTTTTCTGCAGGGGGTTTTGCTTGGTCTTTTTCTACTCCCCTTGTCGTACAAAAGTTCCCTTCAAATTTTGGCTTATTGTAAAAAGCCGGAGAAGCAAAGAACAC
Organism: Oryza meyeriana var. granulata; assembly: GCA_003991445.1. NCBI lineage: Eukaryota > Viridiplantae > Streptophyta > Magnoliopsida > Poales > Poaceae > Oryza > Oryza meyeriana. The sequence continues at coordinate 167,065 of RYFJ01002908.1, forward strand.
AAACAGTTGTGGACCGCACACAGAAAAGAATTGATTGTTTTGTATTTTATGTCTCGTTGTTGGTAGCACTGTTGTTATTAGTGCCATCATGGACACGCCTCGTTCATGGTTTCGACGTGCATCCATTTGTTTGGTAAGCATATAAGTTTGCTCTTTATCGGAAGAGCATAAAAGCATGCACCCCTGTTACTCAAATATTGAAGTTTTGCTTTCTGCTGTGCTTGTAAAATCTTGCACATTTTTGTAGATACTGAATTTTTTTTGTTCACTTAATAGTTTATTATTTCACAGGGTTTTTAACTATATTTTCACCGATTCGCGGGAACGGCTTGCTTTATGTGCGTACTGGATATTTGTGATATATGTATCAATTAGAAGGTTCTACAATATATCGAAGCAAAGCAAAACGGAGAGGATTCTTTTGCGCAAGTACTACCATCTTGTTGCTGTCCTGATTTTCTCTCCTGCAGTAATATTTCAGGTAATGTATGTGTTTTCTGAAATCGATCCCCGTCAGATTGTATGGAACACATCTCAACACTTTGTTTCTCTTTGCAGTCTGATTTCTTGGACTTAGCATTTGGTGCTGCATTTGCAGTTTTCTTAATATTGGAGATGATTCGAGTAAGCATCTTTCTTTATTTTTCCCATGCTCTTTCTACCTTTCCCTGGTTTTCAGCAGTTTGTATGCCAACATGTGCTAATTTCTTTTCCTTTGTAAATAAACATGTGCTAATTTCTTCTACAAAATGTTTAACTTTGTCCTCAGGTTTGGGAAATATACCCTCTTGGGCATATTGTGCATCAGTTCATGAATGCCTTCACTGATCACCGTGATTCTGAGATTCTAATTGTTAGGTAGGTCTGGATTAATGGTCTTTTTTCCCCAGATTTTATATCTCACTTTCTTGTTCAATGGTAGGATAAACCTAACACTGAATTTGTTTTGTTCAGTCATTTCTCACTCTTGCTGGGATGTGCACTTCCTAAATGGATGTCATCAGGATTCAATGACCGACCTCTTACCCCGTTCGCTGGAATTCTCAGCCTGGGGATAGGTGATACTATGGTAAGCTCTATCTCTAGCATGTGATCAGTTAAATATTTTCTTATGTTAAGTGGGTTCAGTATGATGAATTCACTCGTTTTACCTAGGCATCCATGATAGGTTATAAGTATGGTGTCCTGAGATGGAGCAAGACAGGAAGTGAGTTTAATTTCCATTAATTCTTTACCTTTCCATGCTTGATGGTTGATCTCTTATGCATGTTCTTTTGAAATTTAGAGAAAACAATTGAAGGCACAGCAGCAGGCATAACTTCTGTGTTAGCAGCCTGCTCAATCCTGGTGTCACTCTTAGCTTCAAGTGGATACATTCTTTCACAGGTTTTACTTTCCCCCCTGACATTGAAGTGTTTAAATCTTTTATTGTATGATATACAAAGCAAACATAAATCCTGACCATCTTTCTTATATTGACACAGCATTGGCTGTCGCTTTTGGTAGCTGTGACATTGAGTGGATTACTGGAGGCATATACGGCACAGCTCGATAATGCTTTCATACCTCTTGTATTCTATAGCCTGCTATGTCTATAGGAGTAACCTGTTGTACATCAAACTGACCTTAAGGCCCTATTCTTATCATTACTAATCTCTAGTGACTAGTGCAGTATAGTATAGGTCTAGCCATTTGATTTTTTTTATCCTCTTATTGGTTGGATTCTCTGTATTCCTGGATCCATAAGTTGTGTCCATTACTAAAAAGTGAATTTAGGTTTAGGAAATAAAGAAAAAAATATGAAGGTTATTTAGTGAATCCTTCAGTAGAGAGCATCTTTGATATGCATGAGTTTTGAGCTTATGTGTAGGTGACAAGGGATCAATGCATCATGGTAGATACGGTCCTTCAGATTCTTCTGCAGGTGGTGATACCTGTTTCACCCCCACGAGCAACTGAGCAAGAATAGCAAGGTGAGAGACTGAGAGTAAGCCATGCTGCAAGGAGAATATGGAGATTTGCTGGTTCAAAGTTACAGTATATGCTAGCTTCTTTCCATGTACAAGTGAAGTGAAACTAGTTGTAGTAGCTCATCTGCTATTCCATCAACCTCTGGATCTCCCCTCCTGTAAGGTTTGCAGCATCACTGTACGGAGTAAAAGATCACTACATAGATTGCAATCGCACGTTGTTGTAAACTTTGTTCTTTACCGGGCAAAATAAAGCAAAGCTGCCAAGTTGAGGCGTGCGTTTCTTATGATATTGGCATGTTTGCCAAGTTTGAGTCGGTTTGCGGATCCTAATTTTCGTGTGGAGAGAATCTTGAATCTTTGTGACGTGTTGTTTATCGACCAGGATATCTATCCACCTGCCGACTTGTCGTGTCAAATTCAGTCAGATCCGTGTCCGTGTCTGCTACTCGGTTGAGCTGTCCGCGTTGGAACTCGTACCTCACATGGTGAGGCGCCCCATGACCTCTTGCTCCTGCATGATTGCTGAACGTAACATACTGTAACTCTGCTCAAGGAAAGCCAGGAGTCGATCGTATCACAGAAAAATTCACACAACTCTTAGTCAGACCTGGTTTAGAACGGATGAATTTCGCTGAAATTTCGAGATACTTTTGACATCAACCTTGTACGATTTTGCTTCCGGCTAAACTTGGCCGCACCGCAACGTAACATACAGTAACTCTGCTCAACTTCACCTCCAAGTCCCCTTCCCATGTTTCCTTCTCCGTGTCAAACATTGCAACCTCATTGTACACGGAAATACACACAGAAACCTTTTAGGGGATGGCTACAGTAAAAAAATAATTAAAAATAAAATATTAAAAAAACGAGTAAACTTTATACCATTAATTTAAAACTTTCAATTCAATTTTTAAAACTTTTAACTCAAATTTAAAAACTATCAAAGAAGAATTTTAAAAAATCTACTCAAATTTTGAAATTTTCAATCCAAAATCTAAAACTTTTAATTAGATTTTCGAAACTTTCAACTAAAACCTAAAAACTTTTATCTCTGCTTATTTATATATTATTTTATAATTAAAAATTATTAAACATTAATGATAGTAATTAGGAGTGATTAAGCTTAATGGAGGGTTTACGGCCGTACGGCCGTCCCACGCGCGGGTAGCTAGCCATCTCCCTTTCATCAGACAACAGAAACCAATAAGCAACGGACGCATTTGACGTATTTCACAGAAATTCCGAATCGAAGTAGGAAAAAAGGAAGGCCCAGTAGGATTTGGGGGCCCAACAAGGCAAGCCCACACAGCTGCTGAGCTGGAGCCAGGCGAGGAAGGCAGAAGCGGAACCGACTCTCACTCGCACTCGCACTCGCACTGTAGGCGTAGCGGAAGCAAACCCTACCCCCTACAGCAGCAGCTGAACCGTAGAACGGAACGGACGCAAACCCACACTGGAGAAGAGGTCGAGCCGCGGTCCGTTTCCGTCGGGACCCTTTATAAGCCGCCACCTCTCCTCTCTCCTCTTCCCCAAAAACCAAACCCTCGAACACATTGCCTCCGCTCCTCCTCGCTCGAAGCCAAGCCGAGGAAGAAACGCGGCCTCCGCGATCCCGACGAATCGAATCGAGTCCGGGACGCCGATCTCGGATTCGACACCGCTGATTTCAACAAGAAGACAACAAGCCCAAGCCCCTCCTCCTCCTCCGGATCCATCCGCTCCGCTCTTCAGGTAACGGACGCTGGGATTCCCCGCTGCTTGTGTCACGATCTGGATTCGGGTTGGCTCAGCCGCGTCGTTGGCTCGATCTGGCTGGCTTAGGTGTGGATCTGGGTCGGTTCTGTGGGGAAGCTGGGTTTTTACGGTGGGAGGATGCGATTTCGGCGAGCCCGTGAGAGGGGTTTGGTTGGGAGATTCGGTCCTTGTAGCTTGATTGATGCGTGATTTTAGTTGCTGCCATATTAAGTTTAGATTTTTATTGCTGCGCTGCCGGGTGACAAGTTTATTATTGCTATACGCCTTTTTTTTGCCTGTCTTTGGAGAGTTCTGTTCTCCTTCTGAGCTATAGGCGTGGTACTTGATGCTTTGGGGTGTACTAGTATTTGCTAATCTAAATTTTGTACTGTGTACTTCGATGATTGCGTTAGATTATTGTCCTTTATATAGCAAGGACAGTGGACGAACCATTGGAAGTCAAGGCCTGTTTTGGGCCTTAGGCTCGTTGTTAGGAGGATTACTTCGATTTAGTACTCCACGTGCAGAATTGATTGCACACTGAGCTTGATCTTAACCTGTTAGGTCGGTTAAGCTGTGTTCTTTTGTAGCTTATTGGGTGGTTTAAATAAGCCGCACGTAAAACGAGAAACGTCATTAGCACATGATTAATTAAGTATTTACTATTAAAAAGTTGAAAAATGGATCTATTTGCTTTTTTAGAGCTACTTTCATATAGAAAATTTTTGCAAAAAAACGCACGTTTATCGTTTTGGGAAGCGTGCGCGCGGAAAACGAAAAAAATAAGCTGGATGGAGTAGCTGCAACTGTTGCAAGTTTGTGTTTCCCTGTTCGAAGAAATAGTGTTGTATGTTGTGCATAATCTTCAACTATGGGTGCAATATTCCTATGTGCAGCAGAAGCTATAAATGTGTTAGCATTTGTTGCGTGGGTCAGGATTGCTTTTACAACTGAATCTACTACTATTTGCTGCTGATTGTGTCCATCAAACATTATTGGTATTCATCCTCCGTTAACCTGATCCTTTTTCCCTAAATACAGCCATGGCAGGAATGGCACCCGAAAGCTCCCAGTTTGATGCTAAGCACTATGACAACAAGATGCAGGAACTTTTGTAAGTCATCTATCTACCAAATTGTGACCTTAGCCACTAATGGATGTATTTATTTTCCTTTTTGCCTCCTTATGCTCTATGGGTTTCATAAATTGTACTGTCTCATAATTGCAACATGCAGGCACCAAGGTGACAATGAGGAATTCTTCACTTCATATGATGAAGTTTTTGAGAGTTTCGACGATATGGGCCTGCAAGAGAACCTTCTCAGAGGCATCTATGCTTATGGTATGCCAAGATTCTTGTTCCTTTCCCATTGTTTTAACAACACATGTTTTTGTAATCTTACAAATTCCGATACTTCGATGTGCAGGTTTTGAGAAGCCATCAGCCATTCAGCAAAGGGGGATTGTTCCCTTCTGCAAAGGGCTTGATGTGATTCAGCAGGCTCAGTCTGGAACAGGAAAAACTGCTACCTTCTGTTCTGGGATCCTGCAGCAGCTTGACTATGGATTGGTGGAGTGCCAAGCCTTGGTCCTTGCTCCAACACGTGAGCTTGCCCAGCAAATTGAAAAGGTCATGCGTGCTCTTGGGGACTACTTGGGTGTCAAGGTGCATGCCTGTGTTGGTGGAACATCTGTTCGTGAGGACCAAAGGATTCTTGCTAGTGGCGTGCATGTTGTTGTTGGCACACCTGGACGTGTGTTTGATATGCTACGCCGACAATCTCTCCGCCCAGACCACATTAAAATGTTTGTGCTGGATGAAGCTGATGAGATGCTCTCCCGTGGTTTCAAGGATCAGGTTTGCTTCTGACTGACTCATTATTCTGCTATAATACTTCCAACATTATGTATGACTGATGCTTTGCGTTAGGTCTTCTGCAGTGTTTATGTTCGTGTTTAGACTGTTTCAGGCACCAGCTCTTATCATAGCTACAATATATTACTTGAATACATGCTGACCATGATTATGATACTGTTCTCGAGAAATCATAGGTGGTTTCTGGTTTGTAGAGCTGGCAGCTGAAATTAGTTTTTAACATACTCCAAATAATGTTTATCAATTCATTGGTTAGATTAGCTGAGAATGTACAGCTTGCTTGTTCATAATGAAAAATATTATCTGTTAACTTTTCAACATTTTTAGGAGACTCTTTTAGGACTGCCAATTTCTCTTTTTTTACTTGCTAACCTGCACCTGTTTCATTGACTGTTAACGCAACTATATGTATGACTGCATATATATTTTTAATGGGTGAGCTATTCTGGAAGATGCATTTTATTTCTTTATAAGCTGTAGTGGTGTTGCATGGTCTGTACTTATGTTGTGTTCCCTTTTCAGATCTATGATATCTTCCAGCTCCTTCCACCAAAGATTCAGGTTGGAGTGTTCTCTGCTACCATGCCTCCTGAGGCCCTTGAGATCACCCGCAAGTTCATGAACAAGCCCGTGAGGATTCTTGTGAAGAGAGATGAGCTTACCCTTGAGGGTATCAAGCAATTCTATGTCAATGTGGAGAAGGAAGACTGGAAGCTTGACACGCTCTGTGACCTGTATGAGACACTGGCCATCACCCAGAGTGTCATCTTTGTGAACACCCGCCGCAAGGTGGACTGGCTCACTGACAAGATGAGGAGCAGGGACCACACTGTCTCTGCCACACACGGAGACATGGACCAGAACACTAGGGACATCATCATGAGGGAGTTCCGATCTGGTTCTTCCCGTGTGCTTATCACTACTGATCTGCTTGCTCGTGGTATCGATGTCCAGCAAGTCTCCCTTGTCATCAACTACGACCTGCCCACCCAGCCTGAGAACTACCTCCATCGCATTGGTCGTAGTGGTCGGTTTGGCAGGAAGGGAGTTGCCATCAACTTCGTCACCCGTGATGATGAGAGGATGCTGTTCGATATCCAGAGGTTCTACAACGTGACCATCGAGGAGCTGCCGTCCAACGTCGCTGACCTTCTCTAGATTATGTCTTAGAAATGTGGTAAGGTGCTGGATAAAAGTTTGTTTTTGTTAAAGTATGACCAACTTTCTCGTTTGGGAGGAGTGGTAAGGTCAGGGTCTATTTGAATTGTGGTTAAGGACGGCTTCGTGTTTTTTTTCCTTTTTCATATGCAACAATGTTTGGAAATTTTTGTAGCCGTTAGGATGTGCTGCTTCCCGGGCTAGCTGGGAAAGGGAGACACTACTGGAATATTTACTTTCGTTGTTAAGCTATGCTTGCCCTGTGTTACCTATCTACTCTTCCATTCTTTAGCTGGTAGTAAAAAACTTTTTCATACTGGTGAAGTGAAGTCCTTTGTGTTTGAAGGAAGTTTTTGTTCAAGATATCGGGATCGCATTTCAGCATTTTTTTGGTGGCGTCAGGTAGAAGTAGATTCTTGGTTATGTCCTGTTTGCAGTTACACACTGGATGAACTAGATGATAGTACATTATTGTAGTGCTAGGCTGTGTTCTTACCTGCTTGGTCCAACTACAGCAAGATCACAGCAGCAAAAGGAAAGCAAAGCTTGGGCACCAGTAATACACGTTTGGAAACTGTATATATATTATTGCAAAGTGAAAGCGATGGCGATTGATTTTTGTGCTTGCCATCCGACTCACAGCCTCATCAGCGCCAACCTCTCTTTTGTGCCTTTTCCTCTCTGGAGTGATAAGAGCAAGCGCATCTTATTCCTCCACTTGCTGCACAAAAGGGCTCTCTTTGATAGTGACACTGGATAACAACTCTTGTGCGTAGAGAACAACTCGTACTGAGTAGTAAATTATTACTAGCTGATAGGCACATTTACGCTTATTAGCCCCGTGATCAAGCACTATTTCCTATAGCCCTTGACACCAACAATATAAAGAACTAATTTATTCCGATTTGAGTCGTCTTACCAGCGAGATCCTCGATTAAGAAAAGCTTTTAACTTGAAAAATTGAACTTAGCGTTTGGAAAGGGGTTACTGTTACTTGATGATATCACGGTAATAAAAAAACAAGAGGTTACTAACAAGAGCTCTAATATTTCATCACGGTTACCGTGGTAATAAAAAAATCGAGAGGTTACTAACAAGAACTCTAATATTTCAATTTTTAGCTAGAAATATCGACCTACCTTTTTACTAATATACTACTAAGATGTGGTGTTCTGATTTAGTTTGTGTAATCAATGAAATCTTCAACTAAAATGTTATTTTGATTTGAAAAGTTGAGCTTTCGAGCTCAGTTTGAAATACTACAATTTTGAAATAGAAATATCCAACTTTCTATTTATTAGTACTAGGAGACGATATTACGATTTAGTTTGTGTAACTAGTGAAATATTCAGCTAAAAATCTTTCAATTCGAAATGTTGAACTTTTGAGATCAGTCAATCTTCACTTTGGGTTCTTCTAACCAAAGTTTCACCATAGACTTTTTTCAACCCCATGTTTTCACCCTGGACCAGATGGGTCTCCTTTTGTTTCATTTTGGACCCTCTTTTCCTCTCTTCAAGCGCAGCGTGCCACCGTGAACTCCTCATTAACCACGCACAGTTTTGCACATGTGAAGGAGAGAGAGCAAGTAATATGGACTTTATGGCCTACTTACATCATCAGTTTTGTTCATGTGGAGGAAGAGAGACAAGAGAAGGAATAATGCTAGCTCTTATGCAAGAGCCAACTTTTGTTCATGCTCCAAAAGAGATGAATTGAATATAAAAGTGAAAGAAACACAGAGGATGATAAAAACAAAAATAGTCTTATAGCTCAATTGTTATACCTGTTCTCTCTAATATTACCTTTCAATGGACTTATAGCTCGTAGTTACCTCCACTATTAAAACTTCCTCTAACCCCTACAACATTGCCCTAACATTCTCCGTAGACTCATAAAATCGTGGTGTTGTGCGTGAACTCAAGAAGAAAGAAGAATGGGTCCAAACTGAAATAAAAAAAAGGAATAATAATAAATCCAAAGAAAAAGTAACGGCTAAATATGGTATGAAAAGAAAATCCGATAACAAGGGGGGTTCAGACACAAATTCACCTTTTTTTTGTTTTTACACAAATTCACTTGAAAGAGAACAAGATCAGTAGAGGTCGAGCACCTTTTCTTGGTGAATCATCAATTGGGCCCAAACCATTGCAGCTATCCCAACATGCACCTGGTTTAGTTAGCCTCTCCCTTACGAGGCCCATGCAACCTCTCCCTTGCTGGGCCCAACAGGCCCACCTAAGCGGCCCATCTGTGCTCATCCCTCCCGTTGAATTTTTACTGTTACTAATTTAATTTTTTTTTAATTTACAAAACTAATTTTTAATTTCCTTTTTTTTTGCAGAAATACCCTCTTGCCGCCGTAGGCCAGGGCGGTATTTAAAAACCGCCATGGCCCAGGGCGGCAAATGGTCGGGGCCCACGGCGGCGTCATCAGGCCGTGACGGCGCCACCAAGCCTGGCCGTCAGGGGGGGCTAACGGCGTGGGCCGCCGTTAGCCGGGGGGCCACGTGGGCTTGCCGCCGTGGCCCAAGGTGGCGAATGCCTCATGGGCCCCCCATGAGGCCGGCAAAACTGCAGGGGGCAGAATGCAAATTTACATTCGCCGCCTTGGGGGAGGGCGGTTTTTAGTCCTCCCTTATAAAATCCCTTTGCACACTCGCCCGCGCGTCATTTCCCCCTTCCGCCTCTGGCGTTCGTTCGATAGAGCTGAGGCAAAGGAGGAGCAGTTTGAAAATACCCGACATAGTATGAAAATATTAGCGGTTTGGCATAACCATCGTTAGTGTTAAATTTATTTGACCGTACTAGAAGAACATAGCGGACAGGTAGTAAATTATAGATATTTTAGAAATAAATATACTCCGGCATGGCCATCGTTAGTATACGTCATTTCGACACGTTAGATAAACCTAGCGTATAACTTTATTAACGCCGCTAGGTTAGTTTGTAAAATGTAGAAACGGTAATGGTTTGACTTATACCTATAGCCTTTTTATGGAACGAATATTGATTAGTACAGATTAATAACTATAGTGAAAATCTTTTTTGTCAACAAAAATGACAAATAGAGTTGCATTCGCGATATATCACGGTAAAGGAAATATCAGAGAAGGACAATATGGGGTAGATTTATTGGAGTTCAACGTAGCACAAAAGGGAATTATAGCTCCAGCTGAGAGAAGTTTTCCTGGAGTTTACAATTGGTTAATGAGGGGATTCGGAGTAGATCCTCAAGTAAATGCAATTACGGTGTATGCACTGGTTAGCTGGGCTGTGGAAGGTTTTTGGTGGTAATTGATGCCAATAGATTCGACGGCCAGCTGGGTATTTTTTGTGGAGAGTGCACTGCAGCGAGGATGGACACCTAGCATCCTAGTGGTAGTGCATGACAGGGTCAGCATTGATCAGGCTGGTCTAAGTACAGCGGAAGGGCCCGATGAAACAGGAGAGCAAAATGAGGCAGAAGACGAGGGTGCCGGAGAGGAAGGAGGCCAAGAAGACATGGGACCGGGGGGTTTGCAGATGAAGGGGAGACACACCCAGGTCTAGTACAGGAGATGGAAATTGAAGACTCAGAACCTGAGCATGTGGAGGATGATGATTCTTCAGAGGACGATGTATACCCGGCAGAATGGGACAATGAGGACTTCTTCGGACTTGTTGTCTCAGAGGGGCACACCGTGCCATGGAAATATCAGCAGAATGAAGTGGTGCAAGGCGCTAGATACGCCCAAAAAGTACAGTTGACAGAGGCTGTGAAGATATGGGCGGTGTCACTTGGGAGGGAGTTTTGGGTATCAAAGTCTACCAGATCAGTGTACGAAGTGAAGTGTACAAGTTCAAGTGATGGATGTCCATGGAGGATGTACGCATCCAGGAACAAATATGACGACTATTGGTCCGTGTCAATCGTGACGGAGCACAACTGCCATCTTCCGGGTGTTCAGAAGTACCACAGGAACATATCATCTGCATTCATTGCTTCAGAGCTGTATTATGCTGTTGTGGAGAACCTCCGGTTTGAGCCCAAGGCAATTATCAGGCGCATCGAGGAGAAGTACAAGTACACCATTACATATGCCAAGGCATGGAGAGCCAAACAGAAGATAATTGAAAGGAGATTCGGCAGTTTTGAAGCTTCGTACAATAATTTGCCTCGCCTACTGGAAACTATCTGTGCGAGGAATCCTGGTAGCTACTCCGAAATCAAAACTTTCCCATCGTTAGCAAATTCTAGACAGAGCGTCCTTCAGCGGGCCTTCCTCTCTCTGCATGCGTGCATGTTTGCATTTCTTCATTGCAGGCCCATTCTCTGCATCGACGGCACGTTCCTAACTGGAAAATACAGAGGGCAAATGTTGACGGCAATCGGAGTAGATGGTAACAACCAGGTGTTGCCCGTGGCCTTTGCCTTCGTCGAGAGCGAGAACACAGAGAGTTGGTACTGGTTTCTAAAGCTGGTTAAGGAAAAGGTGGTGGGGATGAGGCCAGATGTATGTCTTATATATGACCGTCATGCAGGGATGCTGCGTGCAATTGAGGAGCTGCGAAACGGCTGCGCAGACAAGGGATACCCTCCGGTGTGGGAAGATGTAAAGAATAGATGGTACATGCGTCATATGGGCGCAAACTTTTATAAACAGTTCAGAAACAAGGAGCTGATGGCCATGTTCAAACGTTTGTGCGCCCAGAATCAACAAAAGAAGTTCAATGAACTGTGGAGAAGACTTGATGAGCTGACAGCCAAACATAGAGGCGAGGGTTCTGCAAGACCCGCAGCTAGAGGTGTTGATGGCCCTAAAGCTCTAGGTGCACTTCCCACCGATGACGGTATATTCAGAAGGAGGCCCGGTTCCTCGGTTAGCAGATTTTCGCAGTGGATCGAGCACGAGCCGAAGGAGAAATGGGCATTGCTGTACGATGAAGGTGGAGTAAGGTACGGCATAATGACGACGAACCTTGTAGAGGTCTACAACTGGGTCATGCGTGGTGTGAGGCAACTCCCTCTTGTTGCCATCATGGAGTTCATCCTACATGGAACACAGACGTACTTCCACGACAAGTGCAGACAGAATGACCCATCTATGGCCGATGGAAACTTTTGGTTCGGCACAAAAATGACAAAGTACCTTGAGGAGAAATGCAAGAAGGCAAGAGAGCACCGAGTCCGAGTGCAGGGCACACGAGAGCATAGATTTGAGATATTGTGTACCGACAGGTCCAGGCGTGGCATGTTCGCAAGGAAACCTGTGCAAGAGTGTGTCCTAAAGGAAGATGGGACATGCAAGTGCTCTTGCCAGAAACCAAGCTTGTACCACAAGCCCTGTTCTCATGTCATTGCCGCTTGCGGGGAGTGCGGCATTGATGAACGCCAATATGTGTCTCCGTACTTTAAAAAGGAAGCAATCATGCATACATGGAGTACCGAGATTTTTGGTTTCGGCATCGTCGGCACTTTCACTAAAGACACAAGCCCAGTTTATTTCATCCCTGACCCAACGAAGGCAAGGAACAAGGCAGGCCGCCGTCGGACACGGAGGATTCACAATGATATGGACGAATCCGAGGTCGGCGTTAACGCTAAACGTTGCAGTAGGTGTGGAGAGGATGGACATACTTACAAGAAGTGCACAAAAGACGCCGAGGCCCCAAGTGTAGCGGAAGTTCCTATGGAAGGATCAGGCGCCGACGGAAGGCGGCCAACTAGGAAAGGCACCACTAATAGGCAGCGTCATCGCAGGCGTCCTCGTGCACGTTCGGGTTATGTTGTGTAGTATAGCCGCTGGCCTTTTAAAGATACTTTGCTGTCTGTTAATTTTCTGACTGTAATGCACTATGTTTATTTGAGCTAATCTGTTCCGCTTCTTTTTCCTTGCAGGTATGGACTACCAGACGCCTCGGCTGCTGGATCACGCCACCGATCAGACCCATCAGTCGGTTCTCTCGGCGGTGCAGAACCTCCAGCTCAGTACCTTACGTCCTCGACCTTCTAGGTGACTCCTTCCCGTGGACCCTCGGTTCACGACTAGGTACTGTTAACGCCAAAATTTGGTAAGGCCCTATAGCAGATTCGGTCAAAGGAGAAGATTGCAGTCAACTGACAGAGAAGAGACCGGAATCGGGAAGGAGCCGTGAAGACCGTTGCTTGGCAGTTATTTACTGTACCTATTAATTAGGCGGGTATTTATCTCTAGGAAACCTGACCTCGTGTCCGGTCAGGATTAGTTAGCATTTTCTGTTATAGATAGGAAATCATGTATCGTGTCCTATCAGGACTATGTCAACTCGGGGTATATATACGTATGCCCGGGTGCCTTGTAAATCATCACAACGATCAATACAAACTTCGGCGCATCGCCACCCCTTCGACGGGATCCTGCTTCTCGAGCCGGGCTGCATCAGTTAGGTCCGAACTCCTGCGAGAGGGTAAGTCTCGTCACCCCGGCTACCTATCGGCTAGGACTTCCTCGGTTAGGTCCGATATTCTAGTCGGTTTATGGTAGTCGGCTTACCATGATATATTTATTTTATCTATGGCTGCATCAGTTCAGTTTGATCTCATAGATTGATTAGGTATATCACATCACGCGTGCGTAGATCGTATCGGCTTACTGGGAGCGGTTTATCATCAGTTTGTGCTGCATCGGTTAGGTCCGACCTACTAAACTGCTAGCGATAAACCGATCCTGCTAAGTCGATGCTTTATGCGCAGGCGTCTTATCGGGGCGTATAGCCGGTAAGTTATCTTCATCACGGTCGCACCATATCTATCGGCTCATTGAGGTATCGTTATCATTGTTGGTCTGTGCTGCAACGGTTGGGTCCGATCTACTAGACTGACGATAATAGCTTTACTCTTGATGAGCCGATGGGTGTTATGCGATGTTTTTATCGGAGTGCTTAGCCGATAAGTTATCTGTTGAAGCCGACTACATTTATTCATTGTCTTATTTTATAATCATCCTGTTCGATAGTCGGCTGGCTCATCAATTATCTATCATTTATGTTGTCGCATGCTTTATCATATATTATTATCTGTATTATTGTTACGATCGACTAAGGGCTAGCTGATGAGTTCATTCTGCCGATCCAAGTACAAGTACAAGCAGGTTCCCGGGCATGACCCCAGGTGAGGACCCGGGCACGAGTTTGGGTAAGGACCCGGGCACGGGCCCGGACAGCGGGTGAAGACCTCGGGAGCCGATACAAGCAAGAGTCCGGGCACGGGCATATTTTCACGACAATACCAGTAACACTAAACTATGATCGGCTAGAGTTTATTTGATTTATTTGCTTAAGCATTCTGCCTGTTTATTTTACCAAGTTTATAGCCGGTTTTTGAGTATCCCTTCGATGATCGGCTAGCACGATACTTGTGTATTATTATGCTATTGCTCCTGCCATCATCGGTTTTAAGCCGATGTATAAGTGCTACAGTGTGTATCGGCCATCGGCCGATGACATGAGTCCAAGCCGGCTTCCAGCCGATTGGCTCACAAATTTAACATCCCCTTCTCCTTGTCAATTACAGGGTCAAATTGACTGGCACGCCTGCGAACCTCAAGACTTTAGGACCTGCACTGGAGCTAAGCAGATCTCCCAGGCCTTCGCGTGTCACCCAGACGCCGGACGGCCCCCGGCGGGTTTTCGGCGTCAACACGCTTTTGGCACGCCCGGTGGGACACGAAGTTTCAACCCAAAGTTTCAACGCAAAGTTTTGACAATCAGACCTGCAACATGGCTGGGAAAGAGATCAAGACAGACAATGTAATTCCAGTCAGCATGGAGGATTTAACAGAAGAGCAGAAACAACAGATTGAGCAAACTATGGCTAACTTTCAGAAGCTGTGTTTAAAGTCCTTCAGCATGACACGACAAGGGCCGATTCAGAAAACCCAGTTTCCGAAGCCAGTATTGGTTGGAGAATCGAGCCATACACAACCCGAGAGCCCACCGATTAAACCTTTGCAGGAGATGGTCAATGAGGCTATACACACGCACTTATTAATCAGTCGGGATCTTGGTAAATACATTACATAACCTCATCAAGAAGGCTGTTGATGGATCAATTGCCAAGAACCAACTCGGGGTCCTGTTTTACTCTCCACCGAAGGTTGAACCAACTCAGATTGCTTACAACATCGGCGAGATATACCAGAGCATATGTTTACCACAGAACCAGGCTGGGGGAAACAAGATATTCCTGCTGGGTAACCCATCGGACTGCCTACTATGGAGGATATCAGCAGAATTATCCAGGAGGCGGAGCCGATCCAGGTACTTATCAGAGGAGTATAATAGGCAGAATCGGCAACAAACTCCACCCATAAATACCAACAAGACAACCTGAGGGAAGAAGATCTATCAACAAAGGTTGCTGAAATAGTAAGGGAGCAGTTCGGGATCAAGCCCAAGGAACAAACATTCATGTATCGGCATCCATATCCTGAGTGGTTCGACAGAGTCCCGTTACCGCACCGATACAGGGTCCCAGATTTTTCTAAGTTTTCAGGACAGGATAACACGTCTACAGTGGAACATGTCAGCCGATTCCTGGCACAGTGCGGGGAGGCATCGGCTGAAGAAGCTCTGAGGGTTAGGTTTTTCCCCTTATCATTATCAGGATCGGCTTTTACATGGTTTTCCTCGTTGCCACCGAATTCCGTTCGGGGGTGGCCGATCTGGAGAAACAGTTTCACAAATAATTCTTTGCTGGAATTCATGAGTTGAGACTGTCAGATTTGACATCGGTTAAGCAACGTCCAGATGAAACAGTACCGGAATACATTCAGCGATTTCGGGATATTAGAAACCGGTGTTATAGTTTAAACCTGAGCGATGGGCATTTGGCCGATCTGGCTTTTCAGGGACTCTTGGCGCCAATCAAAGAGAGGTTTTTATCTCAAGAGTTCGAATCCTTGGCACATCTGGTACAGAGGGTATCGGCTCATGAAAGCCGATTTCAAGAAGCAAAGAAGGATAAATTTCAAAGACGAGTTGCCCAGATGCAAGTTTACTCATCGGACTCAGACAACGAGGGATCCGATGCTGAAGTTGGGTTGGCGGAGTGGACTAGGAACAAGAGATTAGTATCATGCCCGTGGGTCAAAGATATTGGCAAGGAGGAGCGGTATGATTTTGATATTAGCAAGGCCGAAAAAATCTTTGACTTGCTGTTACAAGAGAAGCAGATACAACTGCCGCCAAATCATGTGATTCCATCAGCCGAAGAACTAAAGAAGAAGAGATATTGCAAGTGGCACAACACTATATCACATCATACTAACGAGTGCAAGATTTTTCGGCAACAAATTCAGTCGGCTGTCGAACAGGGCAGAATCAAGTTTGAAGACAAGAAGCCGATGAAAATTTATGGGCACCCGTTTCCTGTAAACATGGTTTATGCGGGATCATCATCACGGGATCAGGCCGATGGAGCAGGACGTCGAAAGTATAAATCAAGGGTGACTTCATCGGACATGATAGAAAAATATTCAAGATACGAGGAACAGAGGGATGAGTTAGAAAGATATAATCCGCATTGGGACTGTCCGTTTTTTCGGTTCTGCTGGGATCAAGGAATGAGACTGCCATCAGCTGAAAATTGCCCCGAGTGCAGCAGTGCGGGGAATCGGCATGATCGCCAGTAGGAGTTTTCACGGGATCGGTCGCTTCGGAACAGAGCATCAGTTCATAGCCGATTAGGGTCGATCCATGAAAAGTTCTTTGAAGAGGATGAAGAGGAAGTGCGTGAGAAATAAGTCCAGAATCCTCAATGGTGTCCTAGTGGGATATTCACGAAAAATCAGAAGAGGAGGGCACAGTGTTTACGACACCGAGAGCAACAGGAAGAACAGAGTCAAGATCAGGGAGAGGTTGATCATCGTCCCAAAAAGACTAAGCAAGTTTGGCAAGTGAAGAAGAAGGACGATGAGGACGCATCAGCACCGGTAAATATGGTGTTCTTTTTGCCTCGGGAGTATAAAGCGCTTTCATCAGATGAAGAAGGCGATGAGGAGGTTTTCGCTCAACTGACGTTACAATCTGATCAGGCCATATTTGATAAACCTGAGGAGTCAGAGCATCGGCACCTAAAGCCGTTATACATCAAGGGTTACGTAAATGGGAAGCCGATGACAAAGATGTTGGTTGATGGAGGAGCCGCGGTTAATCTCATGCCTCATGCCACATTCCGGAAGTTGGGGAAGACTGCCGAAGATCTGATCAAGACAAATATGGTGCTAAAAGACTTCGGTGGGAATTCATCAGAAGCAAAGGGCGTATTAAACGTGGAGTTGACAGTAGGGAGTAAGACATTACCTACCACGTTTTTCGTCATTGACGGGAAGGGATCATATAGTTTACTTCTCGGCAGGGACTGGATTCATGCGAACTGTTGCGTGCCCTCGACGATGCATCAATGTTTAATACAATGGCAGGGAGATCAAGTCGAGATGGTTCTAGCAGATCGGTCGACCAACATCGCAATGACCAATCTACCAGTCTGGGAAGCCGACGGTGTTGACTGCCTATCCGGAAAAGTATGGGAAGGAGATTACCTTAAGGTAACTAGCCAGGGGATACAGCCGATTCAGCAAGTCGGCTCTGAATTGTTGCTCTGATGGGTTCTATTGAAGACTTCGAGGGGAAAACTGGGCAAGGATTTACGTCGGCTGATGATTTGGAGAGATTGATATAGGACCAGGAGATAAGCCAAGGCCGACGTAATAAGCAAAAATTAAGTCGCTGAACTACGAGAGGAATTGATAGCACTGCTGAAGGAGCATCGGGATTGTTTTGCCTGGGAGTACCATGAGATGCCAGATTAAGCCGATCAATTGTTTGAACATTGGCTGCCTATTAAACCAGGATATCGGCCATTCAAGCAGGCTCCAAGGAGATTCAAGGCAGAATTATAATGAGCCGATCAAGGCGGAGATCACAAGGTTGTACGATGCCAAGTTTATAAGACCATGCCGATATGCTGAGTGGGTTTCTAATATCGTCCCGTGGAGAAGAAAAATGGGAAATTGAGGATATGTATTGATTTCCGGATCTAAATAAGCTACCCTAAGGATGAATACCCAATGCCGATAGCGGATTTGTTGGTGGATGCAGCCTCAGGTCACAAGATTATCAGCTTCATGGACGGCAATGCGGGATACAATCAAATCTTTATGGCTGAAGAAGATATACATAAGACTGCGTTTCGGTGTCCAGGAGCTATCGGTTTGTATGAGTGGGTAGTAATGACGTTTGGATTGAAAAGTGCCGGTGCGACTTATCAAAGAGCGATGAATTATATATTTCATGATCTCATCGGCTTATTGGTAGAAATTTATATTGATGATGTGGTGGTCAAGTCTAAAAGTGAGGAAAGCCATATAGCCGATCTACAAAAAGTGCTGGAGAGAGCCAAGAAATACGGACTAAGAATGAATCCCAATAAGTGCGCTTTTGGTGTATCGGCTGGGCAATTTTTGGGTTTTATGGTTCATGAGCGAGGGATTGAAGTTAGTCAGCGAAGTATCAGAGCCATTAAGACTACAGAGCCACCAAGCAATAAGACAGAGTTGCAATCGTTGATCAGCAAGATTAATTTTGTGAGAAGATTTATATCAAATTTATCAGGGAGAATTGAGTCTTTCACGCCGTTATTGAAGTTGAAGGCCGATCAAGAATTTGTGTGGGGGGCAGCGCAGCAGAAGGCGTTTGACAAGATCAAGAATTATCTTAGTTCCCCGCTTATTTTGATTCCGCCGCAGAAAGGAGTGCCGTTCAGGTTATACTTGTCAACCGATGAGAGGTCCATCGGCTCTGTTTTGATCCAAGAATTTGAAGGCAAAGAGCGAGTTGTGTTTTATCTGAGTAGAAGACTTTTGGATGCTGAAACGAGATATCCTGCGGTGGAGAAATTATGCCTATGTTTATATTTCTCGTGTACAAAGTTAAGGCATTACATCCTATCGGCTGAGTGTACAGTAGTTTGCTAGGCCGATGTGGTCAAATATATGTTGTCGGCTCCAGTCTTGAAAGGGCGAGTTGGCAAGTGGGTTTTTGCTTTGACAGAGTTCGACTTGAGGTATGAATCGGCTAAGGCGATTAAGGGACAGGCAGTGGCCGATTTTATTGTGCAACACAGAGGGGCTCGCGAAGACTATGTAGAGCCGATCCCATGGACTTTGTTTTTCGATGGATCGATTTGCAAGCATGGATCTAGTATCGGTTTAGTTATCATATCACCTCGGGGGGCAAGTTTTGAGTTTGCTTTTACAATTAAGCCTTATCGGACTAACAATCAAGCAGAATACGAGGCGGTGCTAAAAGGACTTCAACTCTTAAAGGAGATCGGAGCTGATGTTATAGAGATTGGCGATTCTGTGTTGGTGGTCAAACAGTTGTCTAGAGAATATGAGTGCAGGGATGATGTTTTGAGGTCATATTATGAGGAGTGTACGGATTTGTTAAGAGATTTCAAGATAGTATCAATAGATCATATTCCCAGGGAGCAGAATTTAGAAGCCAATGATCTTGCACAGATTGCTTCAGGGTATCGGTTGAATAGACAGGTTGAGGTTGAGATAGCCGATATTGATATCTAGAACAAGGACGATGACTAGAGACAGGAGTTAGTTGATTACTTGCAAAATCCGTCGCAATCGGTTTCTAGGAAGATTCGGTATAAAGCTACTAAATATGTGTTGCTTGATGGGGTTGTATTATCGGACTTTTTGAGGGAGTTCTGCTTAGGTGCCTAAATTTGGAAGAAGCCAAAGTGGTTATGTGCGAGGTGCATGAAGGCGTCTGTGGGACTCATCAGTCGGCTCATAAGATGAAGTGGTTGCTGAGAAGAGTAGGGTATTTTTGGCCGACAATGCTAGAGGATTGTTTGGTATTATAAGGGTGTCAGGATTGTCAGAAATTTGGAAATATACAGCGAGCACCAGCATCGGCTATGAATCCTATCATCAAACCGTGGCCGTTCAGAGGTTGGGGAATTGACATGATCGGCCAGGTTTTTCCTCCATCATGTAAAGGGCATAAGTTCATATTGGCAGCAACGGATTATTTTACCAAGTGGGTAGAGGCGGTTCCTTTGAAGAGAAGTTACGTCCAAGGAGCGATCGAGTTTGTAAAGGAGCATATTATTTATCGGTTTGGGATTCCTCAGACGATAACTACTGATCAGGGGTCTATCTTTGTATCTGATGAGTTTCAACAGTTTGCTGCCAGTATGGGAATCAAGCTATTAAATTCGTCGCCTTATTATGCTCAAGCCAATGGACAAGCAGAAGCTTCTAACAAGAGTTTGATCAAATTGATTAAGCGGAAAATTGAATAAGCAGCCATGGCGATGGCATACTACATTAGCCGATTCACTATGGGCCTATCGGATGGCATGTCATGGATCTACTCGGTGCCGCCGTATCAGTTAGTAATATGGACATGAGGCGGTTTTACCATGGGAAACTAACATCGGCTCTAGAGGATTTCTTTGCAGAATCAGTTGACAACCGATGATTATTATAACTTAATGATAGATGAACTTGAAGATTTTGGCTCAGAATCGGTTGAGGGCATTGGAGAGGATCAAGGAAAATAAGGCATAGGGCAGCTCGGCATTACAATAAAAAGGTGGTGAATAAGTCGTTTGCCGAGGGAGATCTCGTGTGGAAGTTGATTTTGCCGATTCGGGTCCAGAGATAATAAGTTTGGAAATGGTCGCCTAATTGGGAAGGGCCCTATCGGATTAATCGCTGTGTGCCTGGTAACGCCTATGTGTTAGAGATCTTGATGGGATAGAGTTTGCTAAAGCGCTTAACGGAAAAATATCTCAAAAATACTACCTAGCGTGTGGATCGATTCTTAAATCGGTTGAGTATAGCCGATTTCTAAAATAGTCCGGAAAGCCAATGTTTTGCATTGCCTAAAGACAGCCGATATCGATTGGTATCGCCTTTAGAACAAATAAACAAAAAATTACCAAGGGACAAAAGAGCTAGCAGCAGAGCCGATCAGGATATATTACAGTGCAGTTAATGTTTCAAGGGGCTATCAATTGTTAAGTTACAAGAATTTTCGAATAGTTTCGATTGCACGCAGACGGATTTGATCGATTTCATTAATGGCACGGATGTCATCATCATCGGAGCCTGGGATGGTCTTCAAGTTCTTGCGCCGATGGATGACTTGACGCACCGTCGCTGCAACCTTAGCCTCTTGGTCTTGGATGGCTTGTGGCAAGCCGATAAGCTGGGACTCTGTTGTTTCAAGATCCTTCCGAACTTTTTCAAGTTCTACCAGCAAATCGGCCTCCTTCTTCTTCAGTTGGTTTAGCTTGGATTGGAGCTCTTGGGGACAGCTGCATGTCATCAAGTTTTTCTTCTCTGTTTACCTGGGCTGATAGCCGATCGGCTTGGATATCTTGGGCGATCTTCTGTTGGTCAGCACGATTGGTTATGCGTTGTCTGAGCTTGATGAGTTTAAACCTATGAGACTCCAGGTATGCTGCAGGGGTTAATGCGTCGACGAGTTCTTCGGGCAGATAATGTTCAATTTCTACAAATCTTGCCCGAATCGGCCCACAGTCTTCAACTAGTGCGTCGATTGGGTTTTCCAGCCGATTGTTGATGCTCGTTAAGTAATCGCGCACATCGGCTGGGAGCGATGGTTTGCTTGCTGCACTGGTGGCTGTTTCGTCTTCTGCTTCCAAGTACTTGTCGATGTCAAAAGAAAACAGATCGGCCAAAGACTGCAAAATTGGCATCGGTAAAACGATTAGTAGAAAGTTAAGAGCAGAATATGGGCGTAAAGAGGATACCTGAGGAAGGACATCGGCAGCTTGCGCGACATCGGCTTCAGGGAGATGAATAGGTTGTTCTCTGGAGGGGCCGATGTCAGCCGATGGAATAGGGGCAGTCTCATCGACAGCTGGAGGACTTGGTGCCAAGAGTGGGGCAGCTGAAGAGGCCATCGGCTCAGTGCTTGGGGGGACGTCGGAAGAAGGTTGAGGATCTGGAGCCGATGACTCGAGCTGAAGATGGAGCTGGTGAGATAAATGAGAAAGCGAGTAATAATGTTAAGACTTGGCGCATACCTGAGGAGATGAGGGAGCCGATGTGGTCTGGGGAGAAGATGGCGTCGTGGCAACAACATCGGCATCGGTTTTATGTTTCTTTAGGGAGGGGCGATGCGCTAACTTTTTCCTTTTTGGTCCCATCGGCCGAGGCGCCTTGAGGAGAGCCGATGGGGATGGAGCGTCGTGCCCTAAGTTTGGGGTAGCCGATGGGGGTTGATACAGGATCGGCCGACCGCTGTTGCTTGTTCTCGGGGGCTCGACGCTAGCAGCCTGCAAAATAGGAGTTAGATAATGATTGGAGACGATGGTTAAGACTTGCGGGTGTTACCTCTTCATCAGATTCGACGTACTCAGTGTCAAGGCGAGAACAATAGCAGGTGACCGCTAAGCTGAACAAGTGTTTCTTCCATTCTGACTACCATAGGACAAAAACCTTGGTGTTGGAAGTGCAGATGTACACCTCGGTGGCGGCGCCTAGAAGGAGGGGATCCGTCAAAGTCCGCAACCGGTCATATTCCAAGGCGCTGCTGACCGTACCCCGGGCCTGAAGTTTGTCAATGAAGAATAGGCCAATCGGGAGCTGACCAAGGCCAACCTGGCGGGAGCCAACCGATGGGTGGTAAAACTCGTAAGAAGGCTGCGATCGGCCCAGAGAAAAGCCAGTTGGCAGCAGACGAGGGGAGATAGCCGATAAGAATATGGCTTTGGACTCATCATCATCCAGAACTTTGAGTGGGTCAAAGTTAGAAGGCATCTCGAATGATGATGCATCATTATAAGCGAACCAAAGAGTGGCCTCCCTGGTGAAGCCATAGTAAAATCCCTTGAACCACTGACTAAGTTCAGCAGGGGTTATCTTACCACCAGAGAGGGCCGATGCAGCTTCGCCCATAGAGGTGCATCAGCGGTAAACAGGATCTTGGTCTTCTGTGTAATCGGCCGGAAAAGATTGATCGGAGAGAGAGGTTCCAGGAACAGCCTTGGAGGTGTAGATATTGAGCCAGAGCTGAACAAACCACCAAGGACCCCCGATGTGGCCGACGGGCTGGCCGGCCGATAACTTAGTTGCCACTTGATGAAGAAGGTGGTAAGTGGCACCAAGGAGGAATTGCCCCAAGGGGATCTGTTTCCGATCAACCAAGCATTCTGCCAAACATTGCATGTTGACCGTCGGACCGAGGGTTGCGCCACCAAAGACAAACCGCTCCAGCCATAAGTTCAGAAAAGCAACATGTTCCCGGTCATCAACTGATCCAGTCCCCTTGTTATGAAGAGATATGTACCTGGACTAGTCGCCGATGTTCTTTGCCTGCAGCCGATGAGTAGGTTTGAAGTGAAGCTTGAAGGGGTCGATGTAGCTTGTTGTGTCAAGACATGTGAGCATGGTCACATCCAGCAAGGTGGGGGTCATAGGCCTGTGCCCAAACAGAAAGGCATTGAGAGCATCGGACCAGAAGTATGAGGCTAATGTGAGCAGGGATTCATTTCTCTCCATATCGGCCAGAGAAAGATTGATGCAGTGGCCGGTATGAGATTCTTCCCAATAGGTTCTCTTCGCAGCCGACACCCTGAGGTACCAATCTCTCCACCCAGGCAGTTTGCTTGGCCACGACCTGAAGCTATTGGTCCAGTCGCCGACTCGCATGGCCGAGTTCTTGAAGGGGATACGCTGGGTCTCGGCGCATATGAAATCGGTGGGGTCTTCGCTACCCATGGGGCCATGATAGAAGAAGCCGGGGTAATCGGCGGCCGGGATCAAGATCTGGGCTCTAAGATGCTACAGTAGATAAGAACAAGGCGAAGAACAGATGAAAACGAAACAGATCGGGTTCGTATAGGTTGTAGATTGGGGGAAAATAATCGGGTGAGAAAATTACCTCAGGAACTGCAGATGCTGATGCCATCACAGGAGTGGGAGATGATGCAGGGATCAACGGCCAGAGGAGAAGGTTGCGACGATTCGTCTGGATTCGCTAGAGCTTGGTGAAGATTTGGAAGATGAAGCGGTGGTGCTCTGGTGATGTGAAAGCGTAAAAAAGGCAAGGAGACGAAGCGTTTTTATAGGGATGTGACAACCAAGCGGGAATCGAGGCCGTTGGCACTGTTTCAAACATTTATGGCAAGTGGGCTATCTTGGGCCGCCTCGGTATAGAAGAAATCTAGAGGCCCAGAAAAAAAATGAAAGAATTTCGAAGTCCTATAGAAGAACTCCGAAATTGGGGGGCATGTGTTAACGCCAAAATTTGGTAAGGCCCTGTAGCAGATTCGGTCAAAGGAGAAGATTGCAGTCAACTGACAGAGAAGAGACCGGAATCGGGAAGGAGCTGTGAAGACCGTTGCTTGGCAGTTATTTACTGTACCTATTAATTAGGCGGGTATTTATCTTTAGGAAACCTGACCTCGTGTCCGGTCAGGATTAGTTAGCGTTTTCTGTTATAGATAGGAAATCATGTATCGTGTCCTATCAGGACTATGTCAACTCGGGGTATATATACGTATGCCCGGGTGCCTTGTAAATCATCACAACGATCAATACAAACTTCGGCACATCGCCACCCCTTCGACGGGATCCTGCTTCTCGAGCCAGGCTGCATCGGTTAGGTCCGAACTCCTGCGAGAGGGTAAGTCTCGTCACCCCGGCTACCTATCGGCTAGGACTTCCTCGGTTAGGTCCGATATTCTAGTCGGTTTATGGTAGTCGGCTTACCACGATATATTTAGTTTATCTATGGCTGCATCAGTTCAGTTTGACCTCATAGATTGATTAGGTATATCACATCACACGTGTGTAGATCGTATCGGCTTACTGGGAGCGGTTTATCATCAATTTTTGCTGCATCGGTTAGGTCCGACCTACTAAACTGCTAGCGATAAACCGATCCTGCTAAGTCGATGCTTTATGCGCAGGCGTCTTATCGGGGTGTATAGCCGATAAGTTATCTTCATTACGATCGTATCATATCTATCGGCTCATCGAGGTATCGTTATCATTGTTGGTCTGTGCTGCAACGGTTGGGTCCGATCTACTAGACTGACGATAATAGCTTTACTCTTGATGAGCCGATGGGTGTTATGCGATGTTGTTATCGGAGTGCTTAGCCGATAAGTTATCTGTTGAAGCCGACTACATTTATTCATCATCTTACTTTATACTCGCTCCGTTCAGTAATCGGCTGGCTCATCAATTATCTATCATTTATGTTATTGCACGCCTTATCACATATTCTTGCCTGTATTATTGTTACGATCGGCTAGGGGCTAGCCGATGAGTTCATTCTGCCGATCCAAGCGCAAGTATAAGCAGGTTCCCGGGCACGACCCCAGGCGAGATCCCGGGCACGAGCTTAGGTAAGACCCGGGCACGGGCCCGGACAGCGGATGAAGACCCCGGGAACCGATAGGAGCAAGGGCCCGGGCACGGGAGTCTTTCGCGACAATACCAGTAACACTAAACTATGATCAGCTAGAGTTTATTTGATTTATTTGCCTAAGCATTCTGCCTGTTTATTTTACCAAGTTTATAGTTGGTTTTTGAGTATTCCTTCGATGATCGGCTAGCACGATACTTGTGTATTATTATGCTATTGCTCCTGCCATCATCCGTTTTAAGCCGATGTATAAGTGCTACAGTGTGTATCGGCCATCGGCCGATGACATGAGTCCAAGCCGGCTTCCAGCCGATTGGCTCACGAATTTAACATCCCCTTCTCCTTGTCAATTACAGGGTCAAATTAACTGGCACGCCTGCGAACCTCAAGACTTTAGGACCTGCACTGGAGCTAAGCAGATCTCCCAGGCCTTCGCGTGTCACCCAGACGCCGGACGGCCCCCTGCGGGTTTTCGGCGTCAACAGCGGTTCTTGGGGCATGGGTGATGCCAACACAGGGGGTGATGTAAGAAATAGTTTGAAGTCTTCGAAGGCTTGTTGGGCTTCAGGGGTCCACTGGAAATTGTTCGCTTTTTTCAATAACTTAAAGAAGGGCATACCCCGCTTGCCCAGTCGGGAAATAAACTGGTTTAGTGCTGCCATGCAGCCTGTTAGCTTCTAGACGTCCTTCTGGTTAGTCGGGGGAGCCATGTTTATAATTGCGTTGACTTTCTCCGGGTTGGCCTCGATGCCGCGATGCAAAACGATGAAGCCGAGTAGTTTGCCGGATGGCACACCGAAGGCGCACTTTTCTGGGTTCAACTTTATCTTGAATCTTCGAAGATTTTGGAAGGTTTCTTCTAGGTCAGTGATGATGTCTTCTTTAGACTTGGTCTTAATCACCATGTCGTCGACGTAGGCCTCCACGTTGTGCCCGATCTGATTGTGTAGACACCGCTGGATTGCCCGTTGATACATTGCGCCAGTGTTTTTCAAACCGAATGGCATAGTGATGTAGCAGTACGCTACAAACGGCGTGATAAAGGACGTTTTTAGGCTGTCCTCCTCCTTCAGGCTGATTTGGTGGTATCCCAAGTAACAGTCAAGAAAATTGAGAAGGTCGCACCCTGCAGTTGAATCTACCACCTGGTCTATTCTTGGTAAACCGAATGGGTCTTTGGGGCACACCTTGTTGAGATCGATGTAGTCGACGCACATGCGCCATTTACCGTTTTTCTTCCGGACGAGGACTGGATTTGCCAGCCAATCTGGGTGATAGACCTCTTTGATGAACCCGGCTGCAAGAAGCTTTGTTATCTCCTCCCGAATAGCATCTTTACGGTCTTGAGCGAAGCGTCGTAGCCGTTGCTTGACTGGCTTGGCGTCTGTCTTCATGTTGAGGGTGTGCTCGATCACCTCCCTGGATACGCCCGGCATTTTAGACGGTTTCCACGCGAAGATATCTTTGTTAGCTTGGAGGAAGGTGACGAGCGCGTCTTCCTTTTTGGGGTCGAGTCCGGTCCCGACTAGGGCAGTCTTGGAGGGGTCGAAAGGGTCCAGGGGGATCTTCTTTGTGTCCGAGTCCGCTGAAATTCTCGACTTCGTTGCCTTCTTGGTTGGAACTAGGTCTTCCTCGACTTCTGTTGTGACGGCTTGCTGAATGCTGCTGCGCCCGACTGCTGTCTCTTGTGATGAGCCAGTTCACAACTCTCCTTGTCGCAGGTGAAGGCTTGCTTGACATCGCTGCGGAGGGAGAGGACTCCTGCTGGCCCAGGCATCTTGAGCACCATGTATGTATAGTGCGGTATCGCCATGAACTTGGCGAGCGCTGGTCGTCCGTGTATCGCGTGGTACGCTGCTTCGAAGTCGGCAACCTCGAAGCAGATGTTCTCCATGTGGAAGTTATCCCGCGTGCCGAATGTGGCTGGCAAGGTGATCTGCCCGAGTGGTGTTGAAGATAGGCTGGGAATTATCCCGTGGAAGGGCGCCGTGCTCGGCCGCAGGTCTGAACGAGGGATCTTCATCTCATCCAGAGTCTTGGCGAAGAGGATGTTGAGCGCGCTGCCTCCGTCTATGAGAACCTTCTTCAACTTGATATTCTTGACAACCGGGTCCAGGACGAGTGGATAGCGTCCTGGGTGCGAAATCCGATCTGGGTGATTTGCGCGAGTGAACGTGATGAACGTCTCCAACCAGTGCAAGTATTGGGGGGCGTCTGCTGTAGAGATTGTGTTGACATCGCGCGCTGTTAGCTTCTGCTTGCGCTTGGACTTGTATGCAGACGGCCCTCCGAAGATATGGTTTAACTCGGCCTGGGGATCTTGGGAATCATCGGCCGGGTCCTGATCTGGCTTGTCTTTGCTCTTGTCGGTGCCAGACGTTGAAGCCTGCTCGGAAGCAATCTTCTTGAGCATGAAGCAGCCTTTGACCGCGTGCTTGCCCTTGGGGTGGAAGGGGCATGGCCCATTCATGACCTTCTGGTAGTCGTTATTCCTTTGGGGCCACGACCGAGTACGCTCCATGTTGGCCACCTTGTTGTCCGACTTCCTCTTGCGATTGCCAGACTTGTTTTGAGATGGCTCGTTGTCGGCTTTCACCTTTTGTTCTTTCTATCGGGACTCCTTCTTCTCGTCGAGGGCCTCTACGACTGCTTCAGCCGAGTTGGCGTACTTGTTCGCCATGTCGAAAAGAGCCCGGACGGAGGATGGTGGCTTCTAAGTAAACTTCGTAATGAATGGGGCGTCCTTTACTCCCTTGCGGAAGGCAACGATGACGACCTCGTCCTTGATCATTGGTATCTTGTTGCGTTTCTCGGAGAACCTCTTAATAAAGTCGCGTAGAGACTCGTTCTTCTTCTGGTGCAGTTGGTATAGGTCATGCTCAGAAGACGGCCTCTCGTAAGTCCCTTGAAAGTTAGCGATGAACTGCTCCCTGAGTTCTCCCCAGGAACCAATTGATCGCCTCGGGAGCCCTATCAGCCATGTCCTCGCTGAGTCGGCTAGCGCGACTAGGAGGTAGTTAGCCATGGCTTTGTGGTCACCACTGGCAGCTTGGCTTGCCAAGGTGTATATTGTGAGCCAAGACTCGGGGTTGGTTTTGCCATCGTATTTCTCGATCCCCATAGGCTTGAAGTTTGACGGCCAGTCGACGTCCTGGAGCTCGTGAGTGAAAGCCAAAACGCCTTCGTCTTCGTTAGGGCTCCGGCTCCTGTTGCTGTGGTTATACCGCTCATGGTTGAGGCGGAAGCGTTCGTAGTCGTCCTCCTGTCGGCGACACTCGCCTTCTTCGCGTTCGTGGCGCCGAGCATTAATGGTGTGTCGAAGGTCATGTTGTAGCCAGACTCGGAGATCCTGGTTAGGTTGGCGGTCGTACTGGTGACGCCACCGGTTGTTGTTGTTGGTGTCGCCGAGTGACGTTTGGCACGATTCCTCATGTGGCCGACTAGAGCTAGCCGCTCGGCGTCGTGTTGATGTAGATGAGCCTAGTGTCGGAGAACCCGACCTATTAGTCGGTATAATTGTGTCACCCGACTGCTGTTGCTGCTGACAGGCAGCAGCTGTGATCATCGCCTTAATCTTGGCGATAGTCGAGGTGGCCTGGTGATCAGGCCCTAGCTGGAGCGTATCTAGCAGGGTTGCAGCGGCCACGATGTTCTGTTGTGGCGTGATGAAGACATCGCGGTCGCCGACTTTGGTCTGGAGAATCTGTTGCTGGGAGGCTCACCCAGCCTTGCGTAGCCCGTCGTTGCGAGCCTCGCGATCAGCTTCTTCCTGTTGTCGTAGTCGGCGCACCTCCTCCTGCTGCTCCTCTTGTAGTCGGCGCACCTCGGGTGGTGGTGTTGAAGCCATGAAAATCTCACAGGGCAGGAGAAAACTTGCCAGACTGGAGTCCGAACTAGAGTTCGAACCGTTGTCCGACTTAGAGTCGGAGTCCGAGTAATTTATTGGAGTAAGAACGACTCCGACCTTCCTAGATCCAATCTGAAACGACTCTGAGCCATGTCCAAACTGAACCGTGGGGGATCGGGCCTGCCGCATGAAGTGTAGATCTGCGGGGTTGCCAAGCTCATGCAGGAGATTGATGCTCTCCCCCCTTCCTAGCCCGACCCGGGCTGGCTCAAGGCCTAGCGCGAGTCGGACGCTGAAAGAGAGAGTTGTCCCAAGGCTCGATGAAGTGAAAGATTGCCGCAGTAGATCGATGAAGGTAACTGCAGCGTCTTGCAGGCTGACTGGCATGGAGTCGGCTGGCACCTCGGCCAGTTGGATTGGATCTGCTTTGGCCGAGGTGAGGTTGCCAATCTGGTCGGCGATGAAGTCAAGGCTGCCGAAGGTTATCGTGTCTCCAGGGGAGAACTTGTCACCGTCGACTCTGGTTGCTGCATCCATCGAGCTTGTAGATGTGAAACTCGCCAGAGCCCCTACCTAGCGCACCAACTGTCGATGTTTTACACCGGTAATTTAACTATAAGGCTACTCAGCAAGGGAAAACTCAGTGGACTGCAAAGGAACACAAGGAGATTTTATACTGGTTCAGGCCCTTGTGGTGAGCTAATACCCTACATCCAGTTGTAGTGGTATTCCTTTGATGATTAGTATCAATCAATGATCTCGTGCCCTCAGGGGGCGCCCTGCCTCCCCTTATATACTAGGGGACAGGGGTACAAGATAGGAATCCCAGCCGGATACAACCAAGGGATTTCCTTCTTAGAGATATATCTTACCCGGTTAAGATTGTATATTCCTTTCTGTACAAGGCAAAATCTACCGGGTGCTATTATATCTCTAACTACAAGACTCGGCCCATCCTCTATCCGAGTGGCCCATATGCTTGTGAAGAGTACCCGGGGCCCATGGCCTCCACATAAAGTTAAAGATCTTTAACCTTTAAGCATTTTCCGAGTAGTATACTACATAGGAATTAGACTATTCAGCATCATGTCAGCTAGAAATATTTTTGCTCAAGGCAATTTTGGCTAAGCATGTAAACCAAGTACCACTTCATGGATTTTTAACCAAATATGTGGTTAGGTATTCTTGAGAGATACTTGCATCCCTAATTTTAATGGAGATAAGTTGTTGATCCTTATTGATGGCAACGGGGTGCCCGATCTTCCGTTAGATAAGGATAACTCTCGATTTGGTGGAGAATCGACACTCACGATCCGGCTTCTAATCACCAAGACCCGAACCCTGCAATCGTAGTACCACGTCTCCTCTCGTTATCAACCGTGCACTGCCTGGATGACCTCACCACGAAGGCTAATCCCTGCATGCGAATCGAAGAACACAAGCAAGAACAAGAAAGATTGCAACTCACTTGCAGATGAATGATTATACTCTCGAAGCTGGGGTCTCACAAACCGATAAACGGCGAAACTGTTCAAGGACAGAATAATCTAAGTAAAACCCAACTTAAACAGCGGCGGCTACGGAATATAGGATTAGACGTCCTAGGGTGAGGGTTTGCCCTGTGAGGAGCACACTCCTCATGGGTTTAGCCCATGATACAATTACAAGGCCCAAGGCCCAAAACAGACTCAGACTGAACGTGGTACATATCTTGTTTTGACGATTCCGGACAGCTCAAGAGGAGTTTTGACATGAAACCAAAACCAACTGAAAGTAGACTTCATAAACTTTCCAACAAGTACTTGTAGGCCCTGTAACTCCTTCTGGATCAAAAGTTATGGCCATTTTAAATTGACGCTGTCTCCCAGCCCGAAACTGAATCGGTCTCGGGAATAGGAGTTTACTTGCACTTGTTGTCTCCACTTCAATATGTGGTTTCTTGAGCTATTCTCCATGGTCTTCTCCTAGGTTCCTAAGAACAATAAAATCATCACAAGAATTAAATAGCATACCATTCATAGAAATATTCTCATGTAAGCTTAGGAACGCATTCACCTAGCGATTAAGTTGACGAGCACGTGTGCGAGTAATTGGTGCTTGGATCGGTTGCACATCTTGTTCATCATGAAGAGGTTGTAAGTGTGTATCTAAAGACATGATGTCCTCATCATCCTCCCCCTCTTGATTTGGAGTCATCCTCGACTCAAGGTCATCTTCGTCACCCAAGTAAGGCTTCAAATCAGCAACATTGAAAACATCACTCACACCATAATCTGCAGGCGAATCAATCTTGTTTGCATTATCATTTATCTTCGCAAGAACTTTAAAAGGACCAGCAGCTCGAGACATTAATTTTGACTTGCACAAAGTAGGAAACCTATCCTTTCTTAAGTGTAACCAAACAAGATTACCAGGTTCAAAAATAAGCTCCTTTCTACCTTGACTACCAGCAAGTTTATACTTTGCATTCATACGCTCAATATTTTTCTTAGTAGTCTCATTTAACTTAAGCACAAATTCAGCCCGTGTCTTAGCATCAAAATTCACTTTTTCTAAAAATGGTAAAGGCAATAAATCAATTGGAGCGCGAGGGTTAAAGCCATATACCACCTGGAATGGGCTCATATTTGTGGTGGAGGCGAACTCCACATGTGGAAGACGTTCTTCCCACATTTTCAGATTATTCTTCAAAACAGCCCGCAATATTGTGGACAAAGTATGATTCACCACCTCTATTTGTCCATCGGTTTGGGGGTGGCAAGTTTTAGAGAATAGTAACTTCGTCCCCAATTTCCTCCACAACGTCATCCAAAAATGACTCAAGAACTTGGTATCTCGATCTGAAACAATTGTATTGGGCACACCATGTAGACAAACGACATCCCTAAAAAACAAATCAGCAACTATGGTAGCATCGTCACTCTTATGACAGGAATGAAATGTGCCATTTTAGAAAATCTATCAACAACAACAAAGACACTATCCCTCCCCCTCTTTGTCCTAGGCAATCCTAAAACAAGATCCATAGAAATGTCTTCCCAAGGAGCACTAGGAACGGGTAGAGGCATATAAGACCATGTGGATTAAAACGGGACTTAGCTTTATTACAAGTGCTGCATCATGCAACGTATCGTTCAACATCACGCTGCATTTTCGGCCAAAAGAAGTGAGTAGCCAGCACATCCTCCGTCTTCTTCACTCCAAAATGTCCCATCAATCCACCTCCATGTGCTTCCTACAAAAACAAAAGACGAACAGAGCTTGCAGGAACACATAATTTGTTAGCTCGATATAACAATCCTTCATTCAACACATATTTATTCCAAGTTCTTCCCGCTCGACAGTGATCATAAGCTTCTTTAAAATCCAAATCAGTAGCATATAATTCTTTTATTGTCTCCAATCACAAAAATTTTATGATCAAGTTGAGATAACATAGTTATAGCGCCTAGATAAAGCCATCAGCAATCACCATTGTCTTTGTCTTTCTTATGCTTAATGATATATGGAAACGACTCAATAAATTCTACCCATTTAGCATGTCATTTATTCAATTTAGCTGACTTCGAAATATGTTTCAAAGACTCAATGATCAGAATGTATGATAAATTCCTTTCCATAGATAAATTGCCAAGTCTCTAAATGTTCGAACTAAAGCATATAATTCTTTATCATAAGTTGAATAGTTCAAACTAGGTCTGACAACTTCTCACTAAATATGCAACTGCTTACCTTCCTGAATAAGCACACCTCCAATCCCAATCCCACTTGCATCACATTCAAGCCAAAACCTTACCAAAGTCAGGGAGTTGAGTATGGTGCCTGAGTCAACTTCTCTTTAAGCAAATTGAAGGCGTCTTCATGTGCTTGTCCCCATCGAAAAGGAACGCATTTCTTTGTGAGCTCATTCATGGTGCGGCAATGGTGCTGAAATCTCTCACAAAGCGATGGTAGATCCAGCTAACCCAAGAAAGCTCCGCACCTATTAACCGATGTAGGAGTCGGCCAACTCTTGATCGCTTCTATCTTGTCTCATCAACTTCAATTCCCTTTGGAGTCATAACATAACCAAGAAAAGAAACTCGTTCCGTGCAAAAAGTGCACTTCGCGAGGTTACCGAACAAACGTGCATCTCTCAAAGCATTAAAAACAGCATGTAAATGTTCCTTATGTTCATCTAAAGACTTGCTATAAATATATATCATCAAAGTAAACTACCACAAATCTACAATGAAAGTGCATAAAACTTCATTCATGAGTCGCATAAAGTTAACTAGGAGCATTAGTTCAAACCAAAAGGCATTACTAACCACTCATACAAACCAAATTTAGTTTTGAACGCGGTCTTCCATTCATCACCCAATTTCATTCTAATTTGGTGGTATCCATACGCAAGTCCACTTTAGAGAACACAATAGACCCACTCAATTCATCAAGCATATCATCTAACCTAGGAATAGGATGACGATATCTAATAGTTATGTTGTTAATGGCTCTACAATCCACACACATGCGCCATGATCCATCTTTCTTAGGCACCAAAATAACAGGAACAACACAAGGGCTAAGACTCTCATGTATATACCCTTTTTCAAGCAAGTCTTGCACTTGACACTGAATTTTCTTAGTCTCTTCAGCATTGGTCCTGTACGGCGGCACGTTTGGCAACGTAGAACTCCCTCCATCAAAAATCCATATTTGATGCTCAACCTCTCATAGGTGGCAGCCCCGGGGGTAACTCACTTGGAAATACAATCAGCAAACTCCTGCAAAAGGTTATAATAGCAAGTGCAAAGGAGAGGCAAGTCCTCAAGTGTTTTAAAGAAAGTTTCCTTGCAAAACCAAAGCATAGCAAATAGATTCATTAACATTTGACTCAGAAATCTCAGATTTAGTAGCTAACATGGAAACTCCTTTCAACTTATGTGTCTTTCCTAGCAGGTGGCTCTTTTTTCTCCTTTTTAGGTGGAAACACATCTTTAGCTACTTGCTGATTTCAGACTTAGATTTATTTCAGCATGCGCTATATCATCCTTCAAAATTCAGCAGCATTGGTAGCAACCAATCTTTTTGCCATTATGTGAAAAGTGTACGTGTTAGTTCGACCACGGTGCAGCACATCTCTATCATATTCCAAGGTCTACCTAAAAGCAAAGAACATGCTTGCATAGGTACGACATCAAATTTGCACTATCATGGTAATTTCCAATAGAAAATGCACTCTCACAACTTACTCACCCTTCAACATAACACAAGAGTTGACCCCCATTGGCTGGTGTAAGGCCGTGGATGTGGTTGTGTAGGCAAACCTAGCTTGTCAACCAATCTGAACTAGCAAGGTTGCTACAGCTTCCACTATAAATGACAACACGGCATGCTCTATTGTAACCACGAACCTTGTTGAACAATTGTGGCGTTGATTTTGCTCCGTCTTCCCATTTGAGCACTTAGCACCCGTTGTGCTACAATGCCAAGTACTTGCTTGAATCTTCTGCACCTATGTGCTCCACTTCCTCACGCCCTCGTCTTCATCACCTGCATTGTTAGTGCCATGTGCTAATCATCATCCATCACTAGCACTAAGTGTACTCACCATCATCTGTGGCAATGAGACTCTCCGGTTTCGGCAATCACGTTGCACATGCCCATCCCTTTGCACTTGAAGCACTGATATCTCTTTTCACCCCGTGGAAGCAACTGATGATGCACTTTTTGCGGGTGCCTGCGAATGAACAGATTTACCCACCTCGGTAGCACGGGATGTTGGCGCCGATGCCTCTGATCGCGTCCGATTGGTGGAGGGTGTAGCAGTCCGGCCAGTGGTGGAGGTACTTTTTCTAGACCCAAAGGGAGGCCTCAATGTAGACATGCTTCCCCAATTGTTCCTTCTCAATGGCTGCCTTCCCTGCAATTCCTGTTCAGCTAATATAGCTAGATGGAACAATCGGTTAAGAGAATTGTATTCCTTATATTGAAGAATGTCCTGAATGTCATGCCTCAACCCCCCCATAAAATTGAGCCATCTTTTCCTCCTCATCCTCCTCTACCTCACAACGCAACATTCCTATTTGTAGCTCCTGAAAGTAATCTTCTACAGATTTTTCTCCTTGGTCTAAGCGTTGCAACTTAATTCTCAAATCACGTTTGAAAGATGGAGGAATAAACCTACCCCGCATAGCTCGCTTTAGTCTATCCCATGTGTCAGGTTCTAGGCCAGATTTAACTAGCTCATTCCACCAGATAATGGCAAAGTCCTTGAACTCACTAGTTGCTTGCCTAACCCTATGGACTTCAGGAACTAGATGGGAATTAAAATTTTGCTCTACGGTCATCTCCCAATCCAAGTAAGCTTCAGGGTCATATTTTCCAGAAAATGACGGCAAGGTAAATTTAACATTAGCAAAAGGATCATCGTTACCTCGCCCTTGGTGGTGGTTACCTCCCATACCTCGCCGGTTGAATCGCAGCCGTTGTCGTAGGCGCTCTTCAGTGCATCACGTGCGTCACTATTGTTGGCTTCCTCTTCTTCATTATCTCCGTCATCGTCAACAAGTGGTGGTGTTGGCTGACGGTTTGCTGCCAGTTGCTCGACGTGGTTAGTGAGGGTGGTAATCCTCCCCACGATAGCCTGGAGGTCTTCCCGCATAGCATTCATGGTAGCTACATTCTCCTCAATCTTCTGATCCAGCTTAATGATCTCCTCTTTTGAAGCACAATCAGCGAAATCATTCACCTCACCTACCATGGTTAGTAGAAAATAGGAAACAAATAGCACAAAAGTATTATCCCTATCAACTATTACTATGCAAGGATAGTGGACACTCGCAAATGGAAGCACCTTACTGAGCTCTTACAAGGTTCTGAGACTAGCTAGCAAGGAATGGTACAACCGGTGGCTAGTTCGTGATACCTTGAGGGCGTGATCTAGCGATTGCAAGGGTCGAGACCGTGCTGACCAGAAGTATATATGTGGAGCTTGGGAGGTCAAAATTGTTAGTGGAACACAATTCAATAACAGATAGTAATACTGAAAAAATGTCCCAAGCACTTGTCCTAGTTGCTGGCCTAAACGTGTTCTAACCCAGATGTGATAAACAAGGGAGACAAACAAATGTGAAAGGACAGCAGCAAGGAAATAAGGACAAGGCAAAAACATAGCACAAATAACACACAGATGGCTCCCTAGTGTGTCCTAAGTGCTCCTCTCCTTTTCTTTTTTTCTTTGTTTTTTCTTTCTTTTTTTCTTCCACACCTTTTTTTATTTTTTTCTTTTATTTTTCTGATATTTTTTTCTCAACTAGGAGCACAAGAACAGCAACCTCAGGAAGGTGGCAGCTCCGTCTGATATAAGGTGTGGTCTGTAGAAATAAACGAGCGTGCTTTAAAAAGCATGCTAGAAATTCGGAGTGCAAAAACCCAATCTTCTGGCCTGAATTTTGCAAAACTGATTTTGGCAAACCTGACAAAGTCGGAGGGTAACAGATGGGAAATTTTTTGTAGATATCCGTAGACTATTTATTTGCCTGATTCCGAGTCCGTATGCGAAAGTTATGGCTGTTTCAAGGAAGGTCCTCCGTATGAGTGTTTTGGTTGAGGCTGATTCGGAATCAGGTGGTGACCCGAGGATGATATGGTGGCGGTGGCTGCTGGGGAGGTGGATGGAGATATAGGGTGATCAAAGGTCGTGATATATGGCACTAAAATAGAACAAATCATGACCAACACTTGCACAAGATGGTTAGTATATGGGAAAACAGAGACAATGGTGGTGGTGGTGGTGGCTAGGGTTTGTAGGGGTGTGGTGGATGGATCACGAACTGGACTCAAGCACAATCTAAGCCAGCAACCGAACTCGACCTAGGACACCAACTCAACACTACGGACTCTAAAACAAAATTATGCAAAAGGCTAAACATGGTTGTAGGACAGAAAAACCTACGACTACCAATTTTGTTTTTGTGGCTTTTTCTAGACTCTAGGTATAGAAACAAAAATTGAAACAGGACGGAACAGAATGATACCTAATGGGCAACCTTCGCTCTGATACCACTTGATGGCAACGGGGTGCCCGATCTTCCGTTAGATAAGGATAACTCTCGATTTGGTGGAGAATCGACACTCATGATCCGGCTTCTGATCACCAAGACCCGAACCCTGCAATCACAGTACCATGTCTCCTCTCGTTATCAACCGTGCGCTGCCTGGTTGACCTCACGACGAAGGCTAATCCCTACATGAGAATTGAAGAACACAAGCAAGAACAAGAAAGATTGCAACTCACATGCAGATGAATGATTATACTCTTGAAGTTGGGGTCTCACAAACCGATAAACGGCGAAACTATTCAAGGACAGAATAATCTAAGCAAAACCCAACTTAAACAGCAGTGGCTACGGAATATATACGAGTTAGGATATCCTAGGGTGAGGGTTTGCCCTGTGAGGGGCGCACTCCTCATGGGTTTAGCCCACGACACAATTACAAGGCCCAAGGCCCAAAACAGACTCAGACTGGAAGAGGTATATATCTTGTTTTGATGATTCTGGACAGCTCAGGAGGACAGCCCATCTGAAAGTAGACTTCATAAGCTTT
Organism: Oryza meyeriana var. granulata; assembly: GCA_003991445.1. NCBI lineage: Eukaryota > Viridiplantae > Streptophyta > Magnoliopsida > Poales > Poaceae > Oryza > Oryza meyeriana. The sequence goes on from RYFJ01002908.1 coordinate 204,695, forward strand.
CCAACAAGTACTTGTAGGCCCTGTAACTCCTTCTGGATCAAAAGTTATGGCCGTTTTAAATTGATGTGTCTCCCAGCCCAAAACTGAGTCGGTCTCGGGAATAGGAGTTTACCTGCACTTGTTGTCTCCACTTTAATATGTGGTTTCTTGAGCTATTCTCCATGGTCTTCTCCTAGGTTCCGAAGAACAATAAAATCATCACAAGAATTAAATAGCATACCATTCGTAGAAATATTCTCATGTAAGCTTAGGAACGCATTCACCTGGCGATTAAGTTGACGGGTATGTGCGCGAGTAATTGGTCCTTGGATCGGTTGCACATCTTGTTCATCATGAAGAGGTTGTAAGTGTGTATCTAAAGACATGATGTCCTCATCACTTATATGGATATATCCTCAATACCTGTTAAATAATGTAGATATCTGAACTTATGTGTCTAGCAATTAGGCTTAACATAAATCATATCTGATTATTTAATCGGTTTTTGTAAAATAGCATCTGCACTGTGATTTTAACACAGCTAGCAGTCGGCCCAATAGGGCATGCCATTTAGAAACTCATATCTTACAGCCCATCACCAAGCTAGTCGGCCCAAGCCCACTAACCCGATTCAGGCCTTATAAGGCGGCGGGAGAGAGAAAAGATTACCCTTTCTTCCTCAATCCGCCAAATCACTTCGGCTTCTAGTTTTGCACCCAATCTTTGCGCTTGCCACCTCGCTAGAGTTTACTGCTACTCACGCCCCCAACCCAGGACCCATAGGGCTCGATTCCGCCACTTCGATTCAAGCCTTTCCGTTGATCTTCCTTTCCCCCAGCAATGCTGAAGGCATCCCCGACATGGCGCCTGGTGTATGGCCAATGTCAGATTGCGGCTCGGTGAAGATGAAGCTCTTGGAGAAATGGATGATCTTGCAGCAACAGGAGGTCATCCACTGGCACACCGCCAAGGAGGAAACCGTTCCAGCCCCTAGGCCAGGTGAAATTGTTGTCTTCACCTCGTTCTTCGACCGTGGCTTGGCCCTCCCCTCTTCGAATTTCCTTCGCCAGCTCCTCGCTTTTTACCAGATCGAGTTGGTGAATCTCAATTCCAACTCGATTCTTTAGATTTCTATCTTCACCACTCTTTTCTACGGGTCGAGCCGCACCTCAATCTTTTTTGATACCTATTTCATATCAAGCCCTAGCCCTCCAAGAATAAGATCCAGACCATCGAGGGGGCAGGTCTTCAGCTCAAAAATGAGATGAAGAAAACCTACCTCAATGTCCCCCTAAAAACTTCTCTTAAGGAATGGCACCGAGAGTGGTTTTATTGTTCAAATCTTGAACCCTCTCTGCCCTCTTTCTCTGGTTCTCCTCCAACTGTCCTGCCCAACTGGTCCTCTGTGCCAGTGTACGAGGAAATGGGGCAAGTGTACCAGCTGATGGAGAAGATCGACCTCCCGAAGTGCACAGGCCTGACAGGTTCATGGGTGGCGAGGTGTTTCCTGAACCACCGTACCCGACCTCTGAAGGCCAGGAGCCATTTCTGCTGGGATTACCAGGGCAAGGACAACCCTAGCCGGGAGTACCCCGATGTTGCTGACAAAGACAAGGTAACAAACACCTTGTTAGGCTTCTTCGTCAATGGGGTTGTCTAGACAGAGGACGAGGAGCGAGCCCCAAGTCCTACTACAAGGGTAGGTCTCGGCCAAAGGTAATCTTGTGATGTTGCTGTTAGCTTGATATCCATCTGTGATGAATGTTTATGAATGCCTATCCAATTCTGCACTGCATGATGGATGTTGTCCAAATATTTGCAGGACTATGAGGAATTTGATGCTGATTCCCAAGACCAGTTAGCCGTGGGATCTAGAAAACGCCCAGCCAGCCCCTCTGCTGCTGAACCTAGCCCCAAGAGGGCTGGGAAGAGACCATTGACTGACTAGGGGAAGAAAAAGAGCACGATGAGTACGGCACAAGGGAGCCTAAAGATCAAGGACCCCATTAGCTCAGCCCCCAGGCCGCCAAGCCTGAGGCCTGTGTCGCCGAATGCCTTGACCCCCCTAGTCAATTGTGTTAGGCACAGCGCCGACTTGGGCCAGCTGACCTCCACCGACTGCCGTGCCAACAAGCCCGACAGCCAGTGGCTCTCCGCCACCAAATAGGCTGTCAAGCCCCTCACCGACCTCCACCGGAGCACCACTATGGAAGTTCAAGACTTCCAAGAGGTAATAGAGAATCTTTAATCTTCTGAGAGACTTGAATGTCATTGTAATTTCATGATTGTCGACAATTTCTGTAGGAAGCGAAGGGACACATATCCCAGGGGACTACGCCATTAGCGCCTGCTGCTGAACCCATCCTAGTTGATCCAGAGCAAGCAATGCCGCCCCAGTTACTGAAGCTAAGGCGGTCCCGACAGCCAAGCCACCAGCAGCAGCCAGCCAAGACACCATGGTTGAAGTCGTAGCTCTAGCCCCTAAGCTAACCCCAGAATCCCTTGCAGAGGTTGAGTCGAGGCCCAGGACCCCATCGCCGGAGTTGTCGTCATCTTTTGAAGAGGGTGACCTCCCCAGGCTCGAAGCTCCTCCACCAAGTGGCCCCAGAACATTTTACTGGGTTTCTCCTGAGGGGTTGGCAGAGAGTTTTGAACACGACGAGCAAGCAGCTCTAAGAGAAGGGACCAATCTAATGTATGCTGCAATTGCTGCGTCGAAGGGGATCTAGGTACATAGTCAATGCTACGGCTTTTGCTGACTCATGATTCTTCTTGTACTCTATTTGTTGATTTTTGACTGTCGTTGGTATATTTTGAGTAGAAGGTTGTTGACCGCTCTGAAAAAATGGGCAAGGTCCTGACTGAGCTCACCCCTTAGCTGCTCCAGCTTCGCCAGCTCCAGGTGGCCAAGGACGACATGGAGCGGACCAGCCAGGAGAGAGAAACATGGTTGAGGGGGTCTATGGACAAGCTCAAGGACGAAAACTGGGCCCAAGCCGAGAAGATAAGAAGTAAGTCTCCTTGTTGTTGTCTGCTCGAGTAAATCCCGAGTACTCTTCTCTGCACTATCGAGTCTTGATTGTCTTATGTTGTAGACCTTGAATCTGAGCTCAGCGCCTAGACCAAGGAGAACGAGTGCCTCGAGAGGAAGCTGAAAGAAGTCAAGAAGGCCAAGGCAAAGGTGAGAGCCACTACGCAAGTAAGTCTTCTGCCCGACTGTAAATTGGCTCTGACTGCTTGTTCCAGCAAACTGATATGCCTATTGATGTGTGAGAAGCGTCCCAGGCCAACTTGAAGATCCTGTTCGACGCCTTTGCAAAGGAAATCAAGATCATCAAGGAATCACGACAGATCATCGTTGACTCTGCGAAGACTCTCCTTGAAATTATGTAGCCGCACCACCCTGGGTCCAGCTCCAACTTGATTGCCCAAGTAGCAGAACGCCTCAGTGAAGCTCCGAGTATCTTGAAGAAGTATTCGGAGGAGCGCATCGCAGTGGGAGTTGCCCAAGCACTTGCCATGACCAAGTCGCTCTACCCTAGGGTAGACATCGAGGCCATCGGTGAGGGCTTTGCCAAGGAGACAACCCCAGAAGAAGGCATGGAGCTAGTAAGCTAGGTGAGGGCAACAGCTGAGGCAATAGCTAGGGACCTAGCTATGGGTGCCATGGGCCCCGGGTACCTCATGACAAGCATATGTGCCACTCGGATAGAGGATGGGCCTAGCCTTGTAATTAGAGATATAGCTAGATTCGGCAGACTTCGCCTTGTATTGAAAGGAATATACAGTCCTAGTCGGGTGCGTTATATCTCTAAGGGGAGATCTCCTAGTCGTAATCCGATGGGGACTCCCACCTTGTAACCCTGTCCCCCAGTATATAAGGGGAGGCAGGGCGCCCCGTGAGGGCAGGTTGAGTTGGTTCACCAGAATCACCACCACAAATCCTCAAAGGAATAACACCACAACTGGACGTAGGGTATTACCTCACATTGAGGGCCTGAACCAGTAAAAAAATCTCCTTGTGTTCCTTTGCAATCCACCGAGTTTCCATCCGCCGAGTAGCCCCATATATTTATTGCCGGTGTAAAACATCGACAGTTGGCGCGCCAGGTAGGGGATTCGGCGCGATCTACATCTACAAGCTCGATGGATCCAGCAACCGGAGTCGACGGCGACAAATTCTCTCCCAGAGATACAATCTCATTCGGAAGCCTCGACTTCGTCGCCGACATGTTCGGCAATCTCACCTTGGCCGACACGGACCCAATCCAACCGGCCGAGGAACCAGCCGACTCCGCGCCAGTCGGCCTACACGATGCTGCAGCAATCTCTCACGACATGCTGCGGCGATCTCCCATACGCCCAAGTCCAGGGACAACTCTTTCTTTCGGTGTTCGACTCGGACTCGGTTTTGAGCCGGCCGAGATCGGGCCAAAAAAGGAAGAGATTGTCAATTTCCCGTTCGGACTCGGCGACGCCGCGGATATCTACAATCTACATCCAATGCGGCAAACCCGATCTTCTGGAGTTCGACTCGGATACGGCCCAGAGCCGCTCGAGATCGGATCTAGGGAGGTCGGAGTTATAATCACCCCCATCAACTATTCCGACTACGACTCTCAGTCGGACTACGACTCCCAGTCGGATTCCGGCTCTAAGTCGGATAGCAGTTTGGCAAGCTTCTCCCCGCCACGAGAAATCTTCATGGCATCCAAAGGCTCTACTCCTACTCAGGAATCACGCCGACTACACGAGCAACAAGAGAAGGAGGCCTGCCGACTGTGAGAACAATAGGAGGAAGAAGCAAGACGCCTGCACGCCCGCAACGACGGCCTACGCAGGGCTGGGCGAACCGCTCGGCAACAAACCCTCCAAACAAAAGTCGGCGACCACGACGTCTTCATCACGCCACAGCAGAATGTCGTGGCCGCCGCAACCCTACTGGACACGGTCCAGCTTGGGCCTGATCACCAGGCCACCCCGACGATCGCAAGGATAAAAGCCCTGCTTACCGCTGCTGCATGTCAGCAGCACCAACAGTCGGGTGATACCCTCATATCGACCAACCGGTCGACATTCCCAACGGCAGTCTCATCTACCTCAAAGCGACGATGAGCGGCTGGCTCTAGTCAGCTGCATACGGAGGCACGTCAGGCGTCACTTGGCAGCCCCAACGACAACCGGCGACGGCAAAGCAACCGTCGGGATGATCAGGACCTTCGAGGCCGACAACGACGTGATCTTCGGCAGGACATCAACGCTCGACACCGCGAACGAGAAGATGATAAGCAACGCCAACCGGAAGATGAGAACGAGTGTTTCGGCCTCTACCACGAGCGGTTTCGCCGCCGTAGTCGGGGTCGGAGTCCTCATGATGATGAAGGAGTACCGGCCTTCACCCAGGAGCTACAACAGGCCGACTGGCCATCGGGTTTCAAGCCTACAGGAGTCGAAAAATACGACGGCAAGACCAATCCCGAGTCTTGGCTCACGGTCTATACTACGGCAATCCGAGCAGCTGGAGGAAATCACAAAGTCATGGCTAACTACCTCCCAGTCGCTTTAGCCGACTCAGCGAGGACATGGCTAATAGGACTTCCCAAGCAATCAATCGGCTCATGGGCAGAACTCCGAGAACGCTTCATCGCCAACTTCCAGGGAACTTACGAGAGATCATCTTCCAAGTACGACTTATATCAGTTGCATCAAAGGAAGAACGAGTCTCTTCGTGACTTCATCAAGAGGTTCTCTGAGAAGAAAAATTCAATCCCGAACGTCAAGGATGAGGTCGTCATCGCTGCCTTTCGAAAAGGAGTAAAAGACACCTCGTTCATCGACAAATTCACTCGGAAGCCTCCCAACTCTGTCAAGGCTCTATTCAACATGGCGAACAAATACGCCGACTCAGGTCATGCTGTTGCTGAGGCCCTTGAAGATAAAAAGGCATCCTGACAGAAGAAGCGGGAGGGCACCAACGACGCGGTCCCGACTAAAGCCGGGAATCGCAAACGCAAGTCAGACGGCTTCATTGTGGCAGTCGGTCACAATCGTCTTCGACTTTCAACAACTGAAGATTATCAGAACAACAAGTGACACGCTCGGGGGCTCACAAGCTCAAACGCAAGGATGGCATCCCCACTCCGAAATACCGAACAACTAAGTCGCTTCCTGATAAATATTTCTTCACTCGGCCTTGCCAATGCCGCTTACACCTAATAGGTGCACAAGCTGCACTCTTCTCTGTTTTTGCTCTTAAACGATTGCAAAAGTACTTGAGTAGCATAAACCCTGATCCGTGAAACTTTGCTCCATGAAAGACAAACTCAAGTCACCCAAAACGCGTGTCTGGGAAAGAGCCATGAGCCAACTCCCGACGCTAGGAGGCCATGACTAGTCGGGCAGAGTGTTTAAACGTAAGGGGTCAACTACTGGGGGAAATTAATATCAAAAAGAGGAAAAACTCGTATTTACATATATTGTAAAATACATTTTATTCGGGTGATTATTTCCATCATCAGATGCTACTCATCCGATATCTTTATATTGCAGACCCAGCTCCGGATACGCGTGACAGGAACTCAGGGCTGCGAGCCTATCTCCTACGCTCGGGGGCTGGACAAGTCTGCCAAAATACACTCGGGATGCTCCATGAGGGCTACTTACCGAGTACTTACGCCAGTCGGGACGTCATCTTCCTCGGCTACGCTCCATGTGAGCTGACAACCGACTTCCGGCACTAGTCGGGGGTCGTATATCACTTGGCTGGGTGAGGTACGCCCCATGAGGGTCACTAGCCGAATCCTATGCTAATGAAAGGTTCGGGTACCTCGCTTGGCCATAACTCTGTTGGGTAGGGTATGCCCCATGAGGGGTCGCTACCGAATCCTATGCTAATGCAAGGTTCGGGTACCCTGCTCGCTCTCTCCTGAAGTCAGAGAAGACTTACATCTCTCAAAGCGCATCCGAGTTCTCATGCACCGCGTCACAACTGAGGAGGGCAAGCAGATCCTGCGACATACCTGCTCGGGCACCTGTGGCAACCAGGCTGCATCCAGAACATTGAAGTCGGAAAGGCTGCGAATAAGGATTTTCTCTGGGCTGATTGCGGTTATCGACACCAAAAAACTCATCCTACAGGCGATGGATGAATTCTATAGAGCTATGCCAGATAGGTCGGCCTCAGGCCAGCTTATTTGGTAGCAGCCACCAAGCATATGAGTTCCTACAGTTAGCATGCTCCATGTGGGCCGCCCGCAGGCTGAGTGAAATTATAGCGCTGGTGCTACCAACAGGGAACCGATGAGGTAACAGATATGCTTCATGAGAGCCTTATTGCTAAACATATATGTTGGGTATCTGTTTTCTATCCACCAGGTCTTGAGGATATATCCTACAAGGGATCACAAGCTGGTCTTCATTAAAATTGGGATGCAAGTATCTTTTCTCGGGTATCACCTGACCACGCCATGATTTATTTTCATAAAGTGGTACTCGCCTACATGCGTGGCCCACCAGTTGCCATGAAGTAACATATTCTAGCCGACATGACGCTGAAAGAGTCTAACTTTCGAGTAGTGCATAACTCGGAGAGACTATAAATTTCTCATTCCCGCTGACATGATGCGGAGGAGTCTAACTTCCGGGTGGGACGCCACCGGGGAAAAGACTATAAAACCTCTTTTCCAGACTTGACATGAAGCTGAAGAGTCCATATACGAGTAGTATCCTACTCTGCAAGACTATAAATCATATTCCGGTTGACATGATACCGAAGTAGTCTCATATACCAAGTAGTATACTACCGGGAAAGACTACAAGGTTAAATATCTTTGACTTTATGTTTAATTGTCTTCACAATTAAGCACAAAGTCGGGCTACACCTAATAGGTGCGCTATTTGGCGCACACTATTCCTACATCTACATGAAGCCCTTCATAGCCTCGCTGCCAGCTGACATGAAGCAGGACTCGGGAGAGAGCAGCACTCAGACAAAGAGTACTCAGGAGCAATGCACTCAGGAAGACTAACACCGTGGAGATGAGCACTCGCATTACTGTGACTCAACTATGAAGGTCTCGGGGGCTACTGTGGTTGCCATGGGCCCCGGTACCTCATGGACAAGCATATGTGCCACTCGGATAGAGATGGGCCTAGCCTTGTAATTAGAGATATAGCTAGATCGGCAGACTTCGCCTTGATTGAAAGAATATACAGTCCTAGTCCGGGTGCTGTTATATCTCTAAGGGGAGATCTCCTAGTCGTAATCCGATGGGACTCCTACCTTGTAACCCTGTCCCCCAGTATATAAGGGGAGGCAGGGCGCCCCCCCGGCCCCCTCCCCCCCCCCCCACTGAGGGCAGGTTGAGTTGGTTCACCAGAATCACCACCACAAATCCTCAAAGGAATAACACCACAACTGGACGTAGGGTATTACCTCACATTGTGGGCCTAAACCAGTATAAAAATCTCCTTGTGTTCCTTTGCAATCCACCGAGTTTCCATCCGCCGAGTAGCCCCATATATTTATTGCCGGTGTAAAACATCGACACTAGCAATGTAAACATGAAACAATTATGCCAGTCGTGTCTACGGATGAACAAATTTCATAATTTCTATAAATGTGTTAGTTATGTTTGCTAAATTCTGCCAAGTGCTTGTCTGCTCTAAATCGTCATTAGCTTTACCCGACTAGATAGTTCACACGGAGTGATTCGAGATAAACTTAGGAAAAACATTCACCTCGCAAAGCTGTACTCGGGCAAACTTAACATAATTGTTGTAGAACTTCATGACTCAAATAGAACAAGCTCAGATTTTATTAACAAAAGCAAGGCATGTAATACATGTAGCCCCCGTCAAACTACTCGGTTGGGACAAGCGATGTAGTGAGTCAAAGAAAAAAAACTTTATTCATAGATATAAAGAAATACAATAGACTCAGAGTATAGAAAGGACGTAGTTGTTCTATATTCCATGAGTCATTGATTAGGACGCCGTCTTCTGTCTTGAGTCGGTAGACGCCCGGACGTGTTACCTTTAGCATAATGAACGGCCCTTCCCATATAAGGAGATAGTTATGCGCTGTCTTTGTGTTTGAATTTTCTTAGGACGAGATCTCCCACCAAAAAGGCATGGCCACGAACATTCCGACTATGATTATTGTGGCCTTGAAATACCTTGCCGACTAATATTTGATGTTCCCTTGCTTCCATCAACTGATCGAGTTCACCAGTCGGTCTTCATTTATTTTATCTTCTGATGGGCCCGAATCGTGGCGAGCTGAACTCCAAACTCGGTTTAACATGCCTCAGCCACCATAGACGTGGAAGAAAGGGAATCGCGACTACTGCATCAACTAACCGTCTTCTTAAAGACCAGCGAACAGATGGGACGTTTCTTTACCCACCGCCCTACATATGGTGAAGTTGGTCAAATACCCCTAGTCATTGATACCTGAAGACCATCATGCCATTTGGCATGCTAGACTTTCCCGTGGCTTCCAGGTGCCACAGAAGCATAACAGATCTTGATGTCGAAGTCGTCACAGAAATCATGGAAAACCCGTAGAAAACGTGAGTCCGTTGTCCATTATGATGCGGTTGAACTTCCAAATCGGATATGTGATAACTCGAATGATGAAAGTCTTTCGCCCTTGCTGCTGTTTATGGGTAGCAATGGAGTTGCTCGCATCCAACTTTTTGGAATTTGTCCACTACAACAAAAGTGTTGTGAACCCTCTTGGCATTTTAAACGGGCCTGACAGCCCCCAGACTACAAAGGGCCAAGAGATTGGAATTTGTGGAGGCCATGGGCCCCGGGTACCTCATGACAAGTATATGGACCACATCGGACAGAGGATGGGTCTAGCCTTGTAATTAAGATATGTGATAGAACTCAACAGACTTAACCTTGTTACGATAAGGAAAGATTACAGTCCTAGTCGGGCAATTATATCTCTAAAAAGAGGAGATCCCTGGCCATAGTCCAGCTGGGACTCCTATCTTGTAACCCTGCCCCTCAGTATATAAGGGGAGGCAGGGCGCCCCCTGAGGGCAAGAGGCATATGATCATCCAAATCACCACAGCCATACTTCCTCAAAGGAATACATCACAACTGGACGTAGGGTATTACTTCTCATCGAGAGCCTGAACCAGTATAAATCTCTCGTGTTCCTTTGCAGTCCACAAAGTTTCGGTCCGATGAGTAGCTCTATATTTTCATTGCTGATGTAAAACATCGACAATTGGCGTGCCAGGTAGGGGTTTCGCTGAGATCAATCTCAACAAGCTCGATGGATTCGACAACCGGAGTCGACGGCGTCAGCTTCGCCCCCGGTGACACGGTCACATTCGGGAGCCTTGACTTCATCACCGACAAGTTCGGCAACCTCACCTTGGCCAACTCGGACCCGATCAGATCGGTCGAGGAACTAGCCGACTCCGAGCCAGTCGGCCCACACGACATTGCAGCAACCCTCGTCAAATTGCTGCAGCAATCTTCTACTTGCCCAGGTCTCGGGACAACTCTCTCCTTCGGCGTTCGACTCGGACTCGGCCTTGAGCTAGCCAGGATCGGGCGAGGAAGGGGGGAGATCATCAATCTCCTGTACGGACTCAGCAATGCCGCGGACATATACAATCTACATCCGACGCGGCAGACCTGATCCCCTATGGTTCAATTCGGACGCGGCCCAGAGCCGCTCAAGATTGGATCTAAGAAGGCCAGAGTTCTCCTCACCTCGATGAACTATTCAGATTCCAACTCCAAGTTGGACGGAAGTTTGAACACCAGTTCAGACAGCAGCTTGGCAAGCCTCCTTCTACCCCGTGAAATCTTCATGGCCTCAACCCCTCCACTAGAGGTGCGCCGAATACACGAGCAGCAAGAGGAGGAGGCCCGATAATTGCGAGAACAACAAGAGGAAGAATCAAGATGCCTGCATGCCCGCAACGATGATCTGCGCAGGGCCGGGTGGACTGCACAACAAGAAATCCTCCAAACCCTAGTCAGCGACCACGACGTCTTTGTTACACCTCAATAGAACTTTGTATCTGCTGCAACTCTGCTGGACACACTCCAGTTTGGGCCTAATCATCAGGCCACCCCGACTGTAGCAAGGATAAAAGCCATGATCACCACTGCTGCATGTCAGCAGCACCAACAGTCGGGCGATACCCTCATACTGACCAACCGGTCGGCTTCCCCAATGGCGGTCTCATCCGCCCCAACATGACGTCGAGCGGCCGGCTCCAGTCAGCTGCACACGGCGTCACGCCAAACGTCATTCGGCAACCCCAACAACAACTAGCGACATCAAAGCGACCGTCGGGACAACAAGGATCTCTGAGGCCGACTACGGCGTGACCTTCGGCGGGACATCAACGCTCAACGCCGCAAACGAGAGGAAGACAAGCAACGCCAATTGGAAGACGAGAACAAGCGCTTCGGCCTCCACCATGAGCGGTTTCGCCACCGTACTCGGAGTTAGAGTTCTCACACAGATGATGGTATACCAGCCTTCACCCATGAGCTACAACAAGTTGATTGGCTGCTAGGCTTCAAGCCGACTGGAATTGAAAAATACAATGGGAAGACCAACCCCGAGTCTTGGCTCATAGTCTACACTCTGGCGATCCGAGTAGCTGGAGGAGATCACAAAGCCATGGCTAACTACCTCCTAGTGCTCTAGCCGACTCAGCGAGGACATGGCTAACAGGACTTCCCAAGCAATCAATTGGCTCCTGGGGAGAACTCCGGGAAAGCTTCATTGCCAACTTCTAGGGGATGTATGAGAGGCCATCTTCCGAGCACGATCTGTATCAGTTGCATCAAAGGAAGAACGAGTCTGTTTGTGACTTCATCAAGAGGTTCTCTAAGAAGAAGAATTCAATTCCAATGATCAAGGACGAGGTCATCATCGCCACCTTTCGAAAAGGAGTCAAAGATACCTCGTTCATTGCTAAATTCACTCAGAAGCCTCCCAACTCTGTCAAGGCTCTATTCAACATGGCAAACAAGTACGCCGACTCAGCCCACACTGTTGCCGAGGCCATCGATGACGAAACGGCCCCCTGACAGAACGAGCGGAAGGACACTGACGATGCGACCCCGGCTAAGGTTGGGAACCACAAACACAAGTTAGACGGCTTCATTGTGGCAGTCCGTCACAACTGTCTTCAACCTTCAACAATTGGAGATTATCAGAACAACAAGTGACATGTTCGGGGGCTCACGAGCAAGGATGGCATCCCCACTCCCAAATACCAAACAACTAAGTCGCTTTTCGATAAATATTTCCACACTTGGCTTTGCCAATGCCGCAGCCGCTTACACCTAATAGGTGTACAGGCTGCACTTTTTTTTTCTGTTTTTGCTCTTAAATAATTGCAACAGTACTCGAGTAGCATAAATTCCAAGCCGTGAAACTTTGCTCCATGAAAGACAAACTCAAGTCACCCAAAACGCGTGTTTGGGAAAGAGCCATGAGCCAACACCCGACGCTAGGGGGCTATGACTAGTTGGGCAGAGTGCTTAAACGTAAGGGGTCAACTACTCGGGGAAATTAATATCAATAAGAGGAAGAACATGTATTTACATATATTGTAAAATACATAAAATTTCTTTAGGTGATTGTTTTCATCATCAGATGCTACTCATCCAATATGTTTATAATGCAGGGCCAGTTCCAGATACGCGTGACAGGAACTCGGGGCTATGAGCCTATCTCCTACACTCGCGGGCTAGACCAGTCTACCAAGAATCACTCGGAATGCTCCATGAGAGCCACTGACCGAGTATTTGCGCCAGTCGGGACGTCATCTTCACTGGTTACGCTCCATATGTGGGCTAATAACCGACCTCCGGTGCCAGTCGGGCCTCGGATACCACTTGGCTGGGTAGGGTACACCCCATGTGGGTTGCCAGCCGAATCCTACGCTAATGCTAGGTTCGGGTACCTTATTTGGTCACAACTCTGCAAGGTAAAGTACACCCCATGATGGTCGCCAGCCGAATCCTACGCTAATGCGAGGTTCGGGTACTTTATTTAGTTAATAACCGACCTCTGGCACCAGTCGGAGCTCGGGTACCACTCTGTTGGATAGGGTACGCCCCATGAGGGTCGCCAGCCGAATCCTATGCTAATGCGAGGTTCGGGTACCTTCTTCGGCTACAATTTTGTCAGGTTGGGTATGCCCCAAGAGGGTCGCCAGCTGAATCCTGCACTAGCGCAGCGTTCGGGTACCTACCTGGCAAAAACAGGGGAGCAAGCCACTACTGGAGCTTTCAGTCGAGAGCAGCATCAAACCTGGAATCTACGAAGGTGCTCATTATTATGAAAGACTGGAAGACCCCAATCCTTTGATTACAATGAAGCCGAATAAATCAAGAGATAGAGCAAAACCCTTATCATAGTCAGAGAAGACCTATATTGTCGAAGTGCATCCGGGGTTCTCATGCACTACGTCACACCTAAGGAGTACAAGCAGATCCTTCAATATACCTACTCGAGCACCTATGGCGACCATACTGCATCTAGAGTGTAAGTCGAAAAGGCTCGCAGACAAGGATTCTTCTGGCTGATTGAGGTTACCGATGCTAGAGTACTCATCCTGACATGCGAGGGATGCCACTTTTATAGAGCTTACGCTGGGTGGGTCGGTTTAGGCCGGCTTATTCAGTAGTAGGCCACAAGATATGAGTTTCTATAGTAGCATGCTCAATCTGGGCCACTCGCTAGTTGTGTTAAAATCACAGTGCTGGTGCTACTCACAGAAACTGATTAAATAATCAGATATGCTCCATGCTAAGCCTATAGCCGGGTGTATATATTCGGGTATCTGTATTATTTACTAGGTATTGAGAATATATCCTTATAAGGGTCACAAGCTGGTCTCCATTAAAATTGGGGATGCAAGTATCTCTTAAGTACACCTGACCACATATTGAGTTAAAATCCATGAAGTGGTACTCGGCTTACATGCTTAGCCAACAATTTCCATGAGCAAACATTTTATCAGCCGACATGACACTGAAGAGTTTAACTTCCGAGTGGTATACTACTCGGGAAAGACTATAAATAATTCTTCCAGCTGACATGAAGCTGAAGAGTCTAATTTCCATGTGACATACTACTCGGGAAAGACTACAAGGTTAAAGATCTTTGACTTTATGTTTAATTGTTTCATAATTAAGCACAAAGTCGGGGGCTACACCTAAAAGGTGGGCCTATTCGGTGTACACTATTCATATTTCTACATGGAGCCCTTCATAGCCTTGTTGCCAGCTGACATGAAGTAGGACTCGGGAAGAAGAAGCACTTGAGCAGTCTTCATTGTAACGCCTAGAAATTCACCAAAGAAGTTCTGAACATTAATGTGTAATAAATCCCTGCCTAGGAAAGCCAGGGTACACAAACCAAGTTGCCATACAGAGTGTCTTACAAACAGAATAAACCTTTATATTACATAATGCAGCGGAAAAGATAAAATAACGTCTATGAACAACTGGCCAAGCAGCAGCTTCCATCCCACAGGCACCTTGACGGCGGAGCCAGCCTATTCCTCCGGGTGATCCTCGTCTGAAACGGTCTCCAACACTGAGAGGGGGAAATCGAGCAAGGCTGAGTACCACCCACAGTACTCAACAAATCACACCCACAAGTATGCATATGCACAGGGTACAAAGTTGGGATAGGGTTTATTTGCGAAAACCAGTTGCAAAAGGTAGTAGTTTGCAAACAGTAAAAAGTTGATTTATTTAACAGTATTAATTCTCCACTGATTAACGTTAAACCACGCTAACCAGGCCCAACCAATCCCAACTGATTGACGCTACACCACGTCAACCAATCTCCACTGATTAACGTTGAACCACGTTAACCAGACACCTCCGGTTACCGTTACACCACGATAACCGGTCTCCACTGATTAACGTTACACTATGTTAACCAGTCACCACCGAACAACGTTACACCACGCTAACCAACTTTTCCTGATCAACGCTACACCACGTTGACCAGGCCACGCTGATGGAAGTTACACCACGACCACCAGGCGTCACTGATGAGCGTTAGACCATGCTCACCAGTCTCCACCGACTAGCGTTACACAACGCTAACCAGTCACCCCTGGTCAACTCAACCACATCGACCTGACTCGACACCTTCCACAACACTAGTTTCATAAAACCAGATTAATTATCTAGGGTGAGACTAATCACGGTGAGTCTTGGCCAATGTGTCCATAACCGCGGGCACGGCTATTCGAATAGTTTTACTCTGATCAGAGGTGTACAACTGTACCCACAAGACACAGCCCCACACACGTTCCCGTGTGCCAGTATATCACCACGATGTCTCGTGAGAGGCTGTGACAGGACCGTTCACGAAACCCCTCCCTAACCATCCACACCACGCTGAGGTTGCACCTTCCGATAGGGCATGCCATATTGGCCAGGCTACCCCCCTTGCGCCACAGTGAATCCGGCAGCCGATCAACCCTACCCCGGGCCGACCCAACTCCATCCCGCTCACCCTCTTCTTCGGTGCCTAGGAGAGGGAGAAGAAACGCTTCGAGCCCAGCCGTTGCCCACGCTGGCTTGTGGAAAGTACGGAAAGTTGCCCAAGTGGTTCCTGCGAACCGGTCCTTAATCGCCATGGGTGTGACAAGCAAAACCATACACCCACAGCCCACCATTTAGTTCAAATTTTATTAACTCAATATCAGCCTATCCAAAGTTCCATTTTTTCGACATTGAGTCGAATCATATAAAAGAAATAATATTTATTTCCCATGTGAGCTAGGTTGCTAAGCATGGCTAAGCATCCTAAGAACCATAATCTAATCACATTATTACCCATGTGACAAGGGTTCAGGTTTCAAAACTATGGCTAAGTCCTAACATTGCATAGGTAATAACCACCAACATGAAATATTAAAAGAATGCAGTTTATTTCAATAAATAAAGCAATTTAGTGGAAAATTGGTACAAAGTGTTCAAGGTAACAGTGCAACCTGCCTTGCTCCGGCTCAAGGTACTCTCCTACGATCTCGAAATACGCGGGAGAATTACCGGCGTCGGATTCTACAACAAACAATGCATAAACAATTAAAAACAGTACAAGGGGGCCAACAAACATGGACTGAAAGTATTTTTAATGAATTCTTGGCATTTTTCTGGATTTAATGGAATTTGAATGGACTAAATCGGAGTTCGTATGAATTAGTTACGATTTATTGAAGTTTTACTGCTATTTTAGTGTAAATATAATTAATAGCCAATTTATTGCGCATTAAATCAATTTATGACATCACCAGACCAGGAAGTCGGCGCCGACAGGCGGGCCCCATCGGCCGGTGGCGCACGGGAGGCAAGCGCACGGTGGACCAAGTCCACCGCGGCCTAGGGCGAGCGCACCACGTGGCGCCACCACGGGCGACCACGCGGGCGAGCGAGCAGGCGGCCCTGATCTGCCACCCGGCAGATCAGACGGCCCTGGAGAACGGCGGCCAAAGCCGGCCGTCACAAGCGGGAGGCGGCGGCGCGCACGCAACCCGATGGTCGCCGGCGGCGACCACACGGAGGGGCGGAATGGAACGGGAAAACGGAGGGGGTTGTACTCAATTTCTATATATACCTAAGCATTGTACTCAATTTCTATATATAAATAATGTTTTTTACTCTGACTCACTACACCAATTATTTCAACCAAGCAGTGAGTTGGGGGCTACATGATGATAACACATCTTCTCAAGTTTGAGTCTGTTTTATCTAAGTCATGAAGTTTTATAACGATTACGCTAACTCTTGCCGAGTATAGTCATATGGGATAAATGCTTTTTAAAAAAAATTGGTCTCTAACGTTCGGCATAGATTGGCTAGTCGGGTAAGATTAATGATGGCTACAATAGAACACGCACTCAACCAGATTTCACAGTAGACAAAAATATTTACAATACATATAGATTATTTTTATCTTTCCCATACACAGACAACTTAGAAAAGTTTGTTCTACATTGGCAGATCCTCAGCTATTGCCTGAGCAGTCGGCCTCGACTGATTTATCAGTTCTAATCCTTCCTCCGGAGTAGTGCCCTCAGCAAATCCTTCACCGACTGCCTCAATGTCCATACGGGGGTTGAGAACCTGGTCATGCCTAAGGCTTGGGAAATCCCCATTGTTGCATGCTCCATGGCAAATGCCTTCAAGATAGCCGAAGCATCTTGAAGACGTTGAAGCACCCGGGAAGGAGAATTTGAACTAGACCCAGCTTGGCCCGGCTGCATAATGATGCGGCTAGGTGCCCGATCTTCCGATGGGTTCGATTTGGCGACGTGAAGACGTTCACGTTTTGAGGTTTTCGATCAGCGATCGTCACCTCGCAACCGCTACACCCACACGTCTAGTTGTTATCAACCATGCTCTCACGTAGTTGACCTCATCACGAAGGTTTTATCCCTGCAAGCAATCGAAGAAACTCACAAGAACAAGGAAGAACGCAATCTGAATTGCAGATGGATGTTTAGCACACAAAGTTGGGGTACCACAAACCGATCTAGACGGCGAAACTGTAATGGCAGAATAATCTAAGTAAAACCCCACTCTAAACAATAACGGCTACTGAATAGACATGAGTTGGGACGTCCTAGGGTTAACCCTAGAGCGCACACCCCTTGGGCTTAGCCCATGACACAATTACAAGGCCCAAGGCCCAAAATAGACTTGGACTAGAAGAGGTACTGTCTTGTTTCGATGATTCCGGACAACTCAGGAGGAATTTTGATGTGGGACCAAAACCATCTGAAAGTAGACTCCATAAGATTTCCAACAAGTACTCATGGGTCCCAAAAGTCCTTCTGGATCAGCGACTAGGTCCGTTTGAAGTTGATGCTGTTAGGAGGCCCGAATCCGAATCCAAAACGTGCAGAACTTCATCTCTTGCCTTCTATGGACCAAAAGTGACGTGGTGATGTAGGAGTAGACTTGGGTAAGGTCTTGGTTTGGTCTCCAATCTACTTCTTTGGTCATCCATGCGTTACTTGCGCTCGGTCTCTTTACCTTCACCCAAGCAAGTATCTCTGCAAATGAGAACACACACTGAGTACTTCAACCAGGCCTCCCTCTCCTTACTAGTCCACTCCACCTCGTCCTTCATGGCCTGGAGCTAGGTAAATTGAGAGATTTGGGGAGCAAGTCGGGTGAGTACCTGACTCATCTTCTTAGATGGCTCGACAATTTTCTACAAGAGCAAGACAGTTATCCATCAAGGCGAGTCATCGCTGAACAGCTACAAGATCAGATAATCAATATGAAGTTGTGCGGAGGCCATGGGCCCCGGATACCTCATGACAAGCATATGGGCCACTCGGAAAGAGGATGGGCCTAGCCTTGTAATTAGGGATATGATAGAACTCGGTAGACTTAATCTTGTACGATAAGGAAAACACAATCCTAGTCGGGTACGTTATATCTCTAGCAGGAGATCCCTTGGTCATGGTCCGACTGGGACTCCTACTTTGTAACCCTGTCCCCCAGTATATAAGGGGAGGTAGGCCGCCCCCTGAGGGCAGAATCATCAGAATCACGAAGATTCATCAGAATCACCACCATACATCCTCAAAGGAAATACATCATAACTGGACGTAGGGTATTACCTCATCTCGAGGGCCTGAACCAGTATAAACTCTTTGTGTTCCTTTGAAGTCCATCGAGTTTTGATCAGACGAGTAGCCCTATATTCTTATTGCCGGTGTAAAACATCGACAGTTGGCGTGCCAGGTAGGGGATTCGACAACTGGAGTTGATGGCATCAACTTCGCCCTTGGAGACACGATCACATTCGGGAGCCTCGACTTCGTCGCCGACAAGTTCGGCAACCTTACCTTGGCCAACTCGGACCCGATCCGATCGGCCGAGGAACTAGCCGACTCCGCACCAGTCGGCCCACATGACACTGTAGCAACCCTCGTCGACTTGCTACGGCAATCTTCTACTTGCCCGGGTCTTGGGACAACTCTCTCCTTCGGTGTTCGACTCGGACTCGGCCTTGAGCCGGCTGGGATCGGGCTAGGAAGGGGGGAGAGCATCAATCTCCCATGCAGACTTGGCAACACCGCGGATATCCACAATCTACATCCCACGCGGTAAACCCTATCCCCTACGGTTCAATTCGGACACGGCACAGTGCCATTCGAGATTGGATCTCGGGAGGTCGGAGTCAAAATCACAGCTATCAATTACTCCGATTTCGACTCCAAGTTAGACAGCAGTTTGAACAGCAATTCAGACAATAGTTTGGTGAGCTTTTTCTGCCCCGTGAAATATTCATGGCGTCCAAGGGCTCCACGCCCACTCAAGAGGCGCGCCGACTACGTGAGTAGCAAGAGGAGGAGGCCCGCCGACTGCAACAACAACAGGAGGCTGAGTTCGACGCTCGCAACGACGAGCTACGCAGGGCTAGATGAACCACTCAGCAACAAATCCTCCAAACCTGAGTTGGTGACCACGATGTCTTCGTCATGCCTCAAGAGAACGTCATGGCCGCTGCAACCCAGCTAGATACACTCCAGTTTGGGCCTGATCACCAGGCCACCTCGACTATAGCAAGGATAAAAGCCATCATCACCGCTACTGCATGTTAGCAGCATCAATAGTCGGGCGATAGCCTCATACCAACCAGCAAGTCAGCTTCTCGAACGGCGATCTCATCTGCCTCAACGCAACACCAGATGGCCTACTCTAGTCGGCTGCACACGGAGTTACGCCACATGTCACTCAGCAACCATAATAACAACTAGCGACACCGACATCAAGATGACCATCGGGACAACCAGGATGTCCGAAGCCGACTATGACGTGATCTCAGGCAAGACATCAACGCACGACACTTCGAACGCAAGGAAGATGAGCATCGCTGACTAGAAGACGAGAATGAGTGCTTCGGCCTCCACCATGAATGGTTTCACCACCGTAGTCGGAGTTGGAGTCCTCACACAGATGAAGGTTGTGGAGGCCATGGGCCCCGGGTACCTCATCACAAGCATATGGGCCACTCGGATAGAGGATGGTCCGAGTCTTGTAGTTAGAGATATAGTAGCACCTGGTAGATTTTGCCTTGTACAAAAAGGAATATACAATCTTAGCCGGGTAAGATGTATCTCTAAGAAGGAAATCCCTTGGCTGTATCCAGCTGGGATTCCTACCTTGTACCCCGGCCCCCCAGTATATAAGGGGAGCAAGGCGCCCCTTGAGGGCAGAACAACACAGAAGATCATTGATCGACACACATCCTCAAAGAAATACCACCACAACTAGACGTAGGGTATTACCTCACATCGAAGGCCTGAACCAGTATAAAATCTCCCTATGTTCCTTCGCGGTCCATTGAGTTTCCCCTTGCCGAGTAGCCCTATAGTTATATTGCCGGTGTAAAACATCGACAGTTGACGCGCCAGGTAGGGGCTTCGGCGAGATCTACACCAACAATCTCGATGGATCCCACATCAAGAGTCGACGGCGACAAGTTCTCCCCTGGAGACACAATCACCTTCGGAAGCCTCGACTTCATTGCTGACCAGATCAGCAATCTCATCTTGGCCGATGTAGATCCAATCCAACTAGCGGTGAAACCAGCCGACTCCGCGCCAGTCGGCTCACAAGACGCTGCACCAACTATCATCAATCCAATGCAGCAATCTTCAACTTCGCCGAGCTTCGGGACAACTCTCTCCTTCGGCATCCGACTCACGCTAGGCCCTGAGCCAGCCCAGGTTGGGCTAAGAAGGGCAGAGATTATCAATCTCCCACGCAGATTCAGTGACGCCGCAGATCTACATCCTACGCGGCAGACCCGATCTCCTGCAATTCAGTTTGGACACGGCCAAGCGCCATTTCCGATTGGATCTAGGGAGGTCGGAGTCGTTCTTACTCCGATAAATTACTCGGACTCCGACTCCAAGTTGGACAATGGTTTGAACGCTAGTTCGGACTCAAGTCTGGCAAGTTTTCTCCTGCCCCGCGAGATCTTCATGCCTTCTACACCGCCACCCGAGGTGCGTCGACTACAAGAGGAGCAGCAGGAGGAGGCGCGCTGACTATGACAACAGGTGGAAGCCAATCGAGAGGCTCGCAATGACGAGCTACACAAAGCTGGGCAAACCGCTCAGCAACAGATCCTCCTGACCAAAGTTGGCGACCATGACGTCTTCGTCACGCCATAGCAAAACGTCGTGGCCGCCGCAATTCTGCTAGATACGCTCCAGCTCGGGCCTGATCACCAGGCCACCCCGACTATCGCCAAGATTAAGGCGATGATCACAGTTGCTGCCTATCAGCAGCAACAGCAGTCGGGCGACACAATTGTGCCGACCAACAGGTTGGGTTCTCCGGCAGTAGGCTCATCTACATCAGCACGACACCGGGTGGCTGGCTCTAGTCGGCCACATGAGGAATCACGGCAAACATCACTCGGCGACACTAACAACAACAACCGGTGGCGCCACCAGTATGATCGCCGACCCAACCAAGATCTCCGAGTTCTTCTACAGCGCGACCTCCACCACACCATTAATGCCCGGCGCCATGAACGTGAGGAAGACGAGCATCACCGACAGGAGGACGACTACAAACGCTTCGGCCTCAACCATGAGCGGTATAACCGCCGCAACAGGAGCCGGAGCCCTCACGAGGACGAAGGCGTTCTGGCTTTCACTCACGAGCTCCAGGACATCGACTGGCCGTCAGGCTTCAAGCCTATGGGGATTGAGAAATACGACGATAAAACTAACCCCGAGTCCTGGCTCACCGTATACACCCTGGCAATTTGAGCTGCCAGTGGTGACCATAAAGCCATGGCTAACTACCTCCCAGTCGCACTAGCTGACTCGGCGAGGACATGGCTAACAACGCTCCCAAGGCGGCCGATCGGTTCCTAGGGAGAACTCAGGGAGCGGTTCATCGCTAACTTTCAAGGGACCTACGAGAGGCCGTCTTCCGAGCATGATCTATATCAACTGCACTAGAAGAAGAATGAGTCTCTACGCGACTTCATCAAAAGGTTCTCCGAGAAGCGCAACAAGATACCAATGATCAAGGATGAGGCCATCATCGCCGCCTTCCGCAAGGGAGTAAAGGACGCCCCATTCATCGCGAAGTTCACTCGGAAGCCACCATCCTCTATCTGGGCTCTCTTTGACATGGCGAACAAATACACCGACTCGGCTGAAGCGGTTGCTGAGGCCCTTGACGAGGAGAAGGAGTCCCGACAGAAGGACTAGAAGGCGAAAGCCGACAACGAGCCGTCACAGAACATGTCCGGCAACCACAAGCGGAAGTCGGACAACGAGGTGGCCAACATGGAGCGGACCAAGTCACGGCCCCAACGGAACAACGACTACTAGAAAGTCATGAACGGGCCATGCCCCTTTCACCCCAAGGGCAAGCACGCGGCCAAAGACTGTTTCATGCTCAAGAAGTTTGCCTCCAAGAAGGCTTCAACATCTGGGGCCGACAAGAGCAAAGACAAGCCAACGATTTTCAAGATCCCCAGGCTGAGTTAAACCATATCTTCAGAGGGTCGTCTACGTATGAATCTAAGCACAAGTAGATGCTAACAGCACACGACGTCAACGTGGTCTCTACAACAGACACCCCCCAATATCTGCGCTGGTCAGAAACGTCCATCACATTCACCCGCGCCGATCATCCAGATCGGGTTTCGCACCCGGGACGCTATCCACTCGTCCTGGACCTGGTTGTCAAGAACATCAAGTTGAAGAAGGTTCTCATAGACGGAGGCAGCACGCTCAACATTCTCTTCTCCAAGACTCTAGATGAGATGAAGATCCCTCGTTCAAACCTGCGGCCGAGCACAGCGCCCTTCCACGGGATAATTCCCGGCCTGTCTTCAACACCACTCGGGCAGATCACCTTGAAAGTCACCTTCGGCACACATGACAACTTCCACACAGAGAACATGTGCTTTGAGGTCGCCGACTTCAAGAGTGCGTATCACGCGATACTCGGACGACCGGCGCTCGCCAAGTTTATGGCGATACCGCACTATACATACATGGTGCTCAAAATGCCAGGGCCAGCAGGAGTCCTCTCCCTCCGCAGTGACATCAAGCAAGCCTTCAACTGTGACAAGGAGAGTTGCAAATTGGCTCAGACCCAAGAAGCGGCAGCCGGGCGCAACAGCATTCGGCAAGCCACCACAACCAAAGTTGAGGAGGACCAAGTTCCGGCCAAGAAAGCAGCGAAGTCGGGAATTTCAGCGGACTAGGACACAAAGAAGATCCCCCCTGGACCCTTTCGACCCCTCCAAGACTGCTCTAGTTGGGACCGGACTAGACCCCAAATAGAAAGACGCGCTCGTCACCTTCCTCCAAGCCAACAAGGATATCTTCGCGTGGAAACCATCCAACATGCCGGGCGTACCAAGGGAGGTGATCG
This sequence comes from Oryza meyeriana var. granulata, assembly GCA_003991445.1. Classification (NCBI taxonomy): domain Eukaryota; kingdom Viridiplantae; phylum Streptophyta; class Magnoliopsida; order Poales; family Poaceae; genus Oryza; species Oryza meyeriana. Next base: position 228,126 of record RYFJ01002908.1, read on the forward strand.
AGCACGCTCTCAACGTGAAGACAGATGCCAAGCCAGTCAAACAACGACTACGGCGTTTCGCTCAAGACCATAAGGATGCTATTCGGGAGGAGATAACCAAGCTTCTTGTAGCTGGGTTCATCAAAGAGGTCTATCACCCGGACCGGCTGGCAAACCCAGTTCTGGTCCGGAAGAAAAACGGTAAATGGCGCATGTGCATCGACTACACCAATCTCAACAAGGCGTGCCCCAATGACCCATTTGGTTTACCGAGAATAGACCAGGTGGTGGATTCAACTGCAGGGTGCGACGTTCTCAATTTTCTCGACTGCTACTCGGGATACCACCAAATCAGCCTGAAGGAGGAGGACTGCCTAAAGACGTCTTTTATCACGCCGTTCGGAGCGTATTGCTACATCACTATGCCGTTCAGTTTGAAAAACGCTGGAGCAACGTATCAACAGGCAATTCAGCGGTGTCTACACATTCAGATCGGGCGCAACGTGGAAGCCTACATCGATGACGTCGTGATCAAGACCAAGTCCAAAAAAGACCTCATCGCTGACCTAGAAGAAACCTTCCAAAATGTCCGAAGATTCAAGATGAAGTTGAACCCAGAAAAGTGCGCCTTCAGTGTGCCATCCGGCAAGTTACTCGGCTTCATCATCTCACATCGCGGCATCGAGGCCAACCAGGAGAAAGTCAACGCAATCATGAACATGGCTCCCTCGACTAACCAAAAGGACGTCCAGAAGCTGACAGGCTGCATGGTGGCACTCAGCCAATTTATTTCCTGACTGGGCAAATGGGGCATGCCCTTCTTTAAGCTATTGAAGAAAGCAAACAATTTCCAGTGGACTCCCGAAGCCCAGCAAGCCTGCCAAGACTTCAAGCAATTTCTCACATGCGCCAAGAACCGCTAATGCTATATCTGGCGGCAACTACTCAAGTAGTCAGCACGGTGCTGGTGGTTGAGCCATCCGAACAGGGTCACATCCAGAAAGTCCAAAGGCCAGTTTACTTTGTCAGCGAAGTCCTTGTCGACTCGAAGACGAGATACCCGCAGGTCCAAAAGCTGCTCTATGGCCTACTCATCACTGTACAGAAGCTGGTGTACTATTTCCAAGCACATCAAGTCACGGTGGTCACATCGTTTCCACTCGGGGACATCCTACATAACCGCGAGGCCACCGGCCGAATCGCTAAATGGGTGCTCGAGCTGATGGCGTTCGACATCACCTTTCAGCCACGGACAGCAATTAAATCACAAGCTCTAGCCAACTTCATGGCCAAGTGGACGGAAGTTCAAATGCCTACATCGACAACGAAGCTAGAGTACTGGACAATGTACTTCGATGGTTCTCTACGGATCGGTGGTGCCGGGGCTGGCGTCGTTTTGACGTCGCCCACTAGCGAAAAACTCAAGTACGTCCTACAAATCCACTTCCCGGCTTCCCACAACGTCGCCGAGTACGAGGCATTTATCCACAGGCTCCGAATTGCTATATCACTCGGCATACGTCGACTGGTTGTGTGCGGGGATTCTCAACTCGTGGTGAACCAAGTCATGAAGGACTAGACATGCCTCGACGACACCATGGTGGCATACTGTCAAGCAACTCATGGAGCCGTCAGTCAAAAAGAAACCGGTGCTAGAGCAGTCGAGAGGCGAACCTACCCCGGCTACAGACGAGACGCTGCACATATGTCACGATTGGTGGACTCCTGTTCTCAAATTCCTCCTGGACAATCAACTCCCAGAAGATCACAGCGAAGCCGAACGAATTAAACGTCGAAGCAAGAGTTTCTTAGTCATCGGACAAGACCTGTACCGAAGAAGTGCATCTGGTGTCCTCATGCGCTGCGTCACCACCAAGGAGGGCAAGCAGATTCTGCAGTCGATCCACTCGGGCATATGTGGCAACCACACCGCATCCAGGACGTTAGTCGGAAAGGCTTACCGGCAGGGATTTTTCTGGCCAACAGTAGTAACAGACGCCAAAGACATCGTTCGCACATGCGAGGGCTGCTAGTTCTTTGCAAGACAAACCAATCTCCCAGCCCAGGAACTCCAAACAATCCCAATCTCTTGGCGCTTTGCAGTATGGGGGCTCGACGTGGTAGGGCCCTTCAGGAAAGCGCCAGGAGGGTTCACACACCTGTTCGTCACAGTGGATAAATTCACCATGTGGATTGAGGCCAAACCCGTCGCAACTAACGGCGGCACGAGCAAAGGACTTCATCATGAGTATATTATACCGATTCGGGGTCCCCAACCGCATCATCACCGACAACGGTACTCAATTCACGGGCGGCATGTTTCAGGATTTCTGTGACGACTTCGGCATCAAGATCTACTATGCGTCTATGGCACACCCGCGGAGCAATGAGCAGATTGAACGAGCCAACGGTATGGTCTTACAAGGCATCAAGACAAGGATATTTGACCGACTACAACCATATGCGGGCCGGTGGGTGCACGAACTCCCATCTGTCCTCTGGTCCCTCAGAACCACATTTAGTCGGGTAACAGGGCAATCCCCTTTCTTTTTGGTCTACAGTGCTGAGGCTATGCTACCAACCGAGTTAGAGTTCGGCTCTCCGCAAGTTCGGGCTTACTCAGAAGACACTTCAAACAACACCCGATTGGTCGAACTAGATCAGTTGGAAGAAGCAAGGGACATCGCAACAATCCAGTTAGCGAGGTATCTCCAAGGCCTGTGTCACTATTACAACCGCAATGTCTGTCGCCACGCCTTTTTGGTTGGAGATCTCGTATTGAGAAAATACAAACCACCAAAGACAGGCATAAACTATCCCCAATCTGGGAAGGGCCGTTCATTATAGCGGAGGTTACTCGGCCAGGCGCATACCGACTGAAGACCGAAGACGGTGCCCTCATCAGCAACTCATGGAATATAGAATAGCTACATCCCTTCTATACCTGAGTTTTACATTTTCATGTGTACAGTTCTTCTCTGACTCACTACGCCGTTTGTTTCAACCGAGTAGTGAGTCGGGGGCTGCATGTATTGTATGGGCTGTGTTAATAATATACAAGCCTATTTCACTCAAGTTATGAAGTTTTACTATGACTTTTCTATGTCTGCCCAAGTACAGCTTTCCACGGTGAACATTTTTATTAAGTTCCTATAGATTAACTCGGCGTAGGCTATATTGTCGAGTAAAGCTAATGACAACTGAGTAATAGTCTAAAGCTCGGCGGCATTGCACATGCATTTACACATATTCTTACCAAAATGTATATACACACCGACTGCATGATATATTGTCTTTACATACCCAGGTCCCGGGTGTTAATTTCTGCAGTCGGCCTCGCCTTAGCTATCAGCTCCAGCGCCTCCTCAGGAGTCGTCTCCTTGGCAAATCCCTCCCCAATGGCTTCGACATCTGCCCTTGGGTAGAGAGACTTGGTCATTGCTAGGGTCTAGGCCATGCCGGCAATAACATGCTCATCCGAGTACCTCTTTAGGACACTCGGTGCGTCTTTAAGGTGCTCCTCCAGTTGGAAGATTGTGCTAGAGCTAGTTCCCATAGGACGAGGATCTATCAGGTCAAGGAGCCCTTTCACGGACTCGCCAAGGGTTTCCCGTGACTCCTTGACTACCCTGATCTCCTCTGCAAAAGCCTAGAACTGGATCTGGGAATTGGCTCTCGCGGCTACCCGGATTCACTGACAAGTAAACTTGTTAGGCAAAGCCGCATATGGAGTAATTAATGGATTGGCTAAGGTTATTGTCAGGGCGGAGACTCACTTCTGTAGTTGGCCTCCCACTTGGCTATGCCTTCTCCAGTTCAACTTTTTCCTCTTGAGCTTGGTATTGGCCCCTTTCAACTCAGCCTTCTCTTGCTCAAGCTCGGTTTTGGCCACTGCTAGGGCAGCCTTATCCTTTTCAAGTTCGGCCTTGGCTCTCTCGGCCTCCTTCAGCTGCTCTCCTCCCTCTGTTCGGGTCTTCAACTCGGCTTCGAGGGCTGCACGACAGATTAGTCAAGAACTTGATGATGCAGTCAAGACACAACTAGGCAGTCGGGAAATAACACAGCTAGAGGGATATATCAAGGATTTGGTCAGGAAGAAGGGTCCTAGAGGCTCACCTCTTATTGTCTTGGCTTGATCCCAATTTTCTCTCCTAAGCTTGGTGATGCTTTCCCTTAGCCAAGATTCCCTCTCCTGGCTGCGCCCTTCCACTTCAGTTTTCAAGGCCCGGAGTTGGTCCAATTCTTGAAGTTGGGGGGCGATTCGGTTCAGCACCTCATGCATTTCCGAGCGATCAACAATTTTCTGCTCAGGGATCAACAAGTCAAAGCAGAACCGAGCATCAAGAAATACTACCAAAATTCTGGTACAATGGAAACCATACCTGAATCCTGTCGGACGCGGCGAGTGTGGTATGAAGCAGGGCTTCACATTCCCTTCCCGCTGCCACCTCATCGACCTTGTAGGTCTGTGTAGTTCCATCAGGCGCCGTCCACTGGAACGTCCTCGGGAACATGCGTGGAGGGGCCTTGATCCTGGGGAGGTTGGGTCTATCTGAAGGAAGAGACGACGACAATGACCACGACCATGACCAAGAAGGCAACGGACTCCTGGCCCCCGGCTCGGCGGCCTCTGTGGCCTCGGGGGCTGGCTCAGGTGCTGTAGCAGCGCCTTCAACACCAAGCGCTGGCTCAAGAGCTGCATGTGACAACTCGGCGACGGGCGCCAGCTTAGGGGCTGGGGCGGCGGCTTCGATAAACACCCCTTGGTCGGCCAGCGTCGGTGACCCTGTAGTCAGGACGGTCTTAGCCTCTGCGGCTAGGCCCGCCGCCGGCTCAGCAGGCGTACTCGCTGGCTCCGGACCGGCTGGGACAGGGTCGACAGTAGGGATAGTCGGCGTGGCCTCCTTAAGATTTATGTCGACCCACTTCCTACATAACAAGTCAAGCATCAAGGTGCAACAATGCTAAACATGATTTTTAGAAGACCCAGAATGGCCTACCTCTTGGAGAACTTGAGCTTTTGTCCGAGAGATCCAGAGGGCGGCGCTGGAGGGCCACTGGCTGTTGGGCCTGAGGGTAGTCGGTGATGGCACCTCTGTCCTGGTCGGCCCCGTTCACGGTGTGGTCGGCTGGGGTGCTTGGGTGCTCAGCGACGCTGGAGTCGACCTTGTACTCGGCCGCGCTTGGGTCTGGGACTCGATGGCCTAGGTGCTGTGCCGGCGGGGTCCCTTATCCTTAAACTCCTAGCTGTGACACTCGGCTTCACAACCTTCCCCTTGCCCTGATCTACAATGGGCTTCTTCCCCGCTCTCTTGGAGTCAGGCTGGGCAGCAGAAGGACTCCTTGGCCTCTTCTTCGACTTTGTGGCTGACAAAGGACGGGAGTCATCATCAAACTCCTCACACCACTGCAAATGACTCAATAGTACATGTCATACTATGCAAGGCAATCATGGATACATGTCTACAAGCATTCATCATAGAAGAAGAGCAGAGGTTACCTCGGGACGAGGCCAGTTTTGGTTATAAGCCGCGATGCAGCGCTCTTTGTCCTCGGTCTCAATCACCCCATTGGAGAAATAACCGAACAATGTTTCGGTCACTTTTTGCTTGTCGGCCATCTCTTTGCTCTCTCGGTCAGGGTCATTCTTCCCCTGGTAATTGTTAACGCCAAAATTTGGTAAGGCCTTGTATCAGATTCGGTCAAGGGAACGATTGCAGTCGGTTAACAGAAATTGGTTCAAGGAGCAGGCCGAGTCCGAGAAAGAGCCGTGAAGACCGCGCGTGGCAGTTAATTACTATATTTATTAGGGAAAGATTTATCTTTTTTAGGGAACCTGACCTCGTGTCCGGTCAGGATTAGTTAGTGTTTTCTATTGTAGATAGGAAATCATATATCGTGTCCTATCAGGACTCATGTAACTCGGGGTATATATACGTATGCCCGGGGACCTTGTAAATTATCAACTACAGATCAATACAAAATTCAGCGCATCGCCACCCTTTCGACGGGATCCTGCTTCTCGAGCCGGGCTGCATCGGTTAGGTCCGAACTCCTGCGAGAGGGTAAGTCTCGTCACCCCGGCTACCAATCGGCTAGGACTTCCTCGGTTAGGTCCGATATTCTAGTCGGTTTATGGTAGTCGGTTACCACGATATATTTACTTTATCTATGGCTGCATCAGTTCAGTTTGATCTCATAGATTGATTAGGATATCCATACGCGTGCATAGATTGTATCGACTTACTGGGAGTGATTATCATCAGTTCGTGCGCATCAGTTGTAGGTCTGACCTACTGAACTGCTAATGATAAGTCGGTCCTGCTAGGCCGATGCTTTGTGCGCAGGCGTCTTATCGGAGTGCATAGCCGATAAGTTATCTTCATCACGATCGTATTATATTTATCGGCCCATTGAGGCATTGTTATCATTGTCGGTCTGTGCTGGCAACGGTTGGTCCGATCTATTAGACTGACGATAATAGCTTTACTCTTGATGAGCCGATGGTGTTGTGCGATGGTGTTATCGGAGTGCTTAGCCGATAAGTTATCTGTTAAAGCCGACTACATTTATTCATTGTCTTACCCTATACTCGCTCCATTCAGTAGTCGGCTAGCTTATCAATTATTTATCATTTATGTTATTGCATACTTTATTATATGTTCTTGCCTATATTATCGTTACAATCGGCCAAGGGCTAGCCGATGGGTTCATTCTGCCGATCCAAGTACAAATACAAGCAAGTTCCCGGGCACGACCCCAGGTGAGGGCCCAGGCATGAGCCCGGGTAAGGACCAGTGTATGGGCCCGGACAGCGGACGAAGATCCCGGGAGCCCATATAAGCAAGGGCCCGGGCACAGGCATATCTTCATGGCAACACCAGTAACACTAGACTATGATTAGCCAGGATTTATTTGATTTATTTATGCATTATACTTGCTTATTTTATCAAGTTTATAGCCGGTTTTTGAGTATCCCTTCGGTGATCGGCTAGCACGATATTTGTTTATTATTATGTTATTGCTCTTGCCGTCATCGGCTTTAAGTCGATGTATAAGTGCTACAGTGCGTATCGGCCATCGGCTGATGAAACGAGTCTAGATCGGCTTCCAGCCGATTGGCTCATTGATCTAATATTTTCCTCCTTGTCAATTACAGGGTCAAATTGACTGGCACGCCTACAAACCTCAAACTTTAGGACCTGCACTGGAGTGAAGCAAATCTCCCAGGCCTTCGCGTGTCACCCAGACGCCAGACGGCCCCCGGCGGGTTTTCGGCGTCAACACGCTTTTGGCACGCCCAGTGGGACACGAAGTTTCAAGCCAAAATTCAAACAAACACAGTTTCAATCAAGATTTCAACATGGCCGGAAAAGAAGTCAAGACGGACAACAGTTTGTTATCAAACTTCGAAATTCTTCTTCTGTTTGGGCCTCATCATTCCTTCCTGGCCTCCTGAAATCGGCTTTCATGAACCGATACCTTCTGTACTAGGTGTGCTAGGCTCTTGAAGTCTTCTGATGAAAATTTTTCCTTGATCGGAGCCACCAAACCTTGGAATGCTAACTCGGCCAGCTGTGCATCATCCAGACTTAAACTATAACATCGACTTCTAACATCACGAAACCGCTGGATATTCTGCGACTGATTCCTCCGGCTTCTGTATTACCGATGTTAAGTCTATCAAGCTCATCTCCTGACTCCCTATAAAGAAATACTTGTGGAATCGCTTTTCCAGATCGGCCCAACCTCGAACTGAGTTAGATGACAATGAAGAAAACCATGTAAAGGCCGATCCGGATAATGATAACGGGAAGAGTCTAACTCTCAAAGCTTCTACAGCCGATGCTTCTCCGCACTGTGCCAGGAATCGGCTGACATGCTCCACTGTAGACACATCATCTTGCCCTGAGAATTTGGAGAAGTCTGGTACTCTGTATCGGCGTGGCAACGGAGCTCTATCAAACCAATCTGGATATGGAGGCCGATACATAAACATATCCTCCTTCGGTCTTAGACCGAATTGCTCTCTTATCACCTCTGTGATTCTTGCTGATAAATCTTCTTTTGGATCTTCACCGTAACAACGCAGAGGTGGAGTTGATAGCCGATTCTGATTCTGATATTCCCTCGGGTAATTGTACTCAGGAACAGCTTCTGGATAACTCTGTTGACGCCCCCCATAGTACGCAGTTTGATATCCTTGAGGAATCCCATCTTGTTGCCCCCCGGGTATTTGAATCGGCTCCACTGCCTTCTTGATCAAGCTTTGTAATGTGTTCACCAATATCCCAGATTGATCGGTCAACGCATGATGAACTGCTTCATTAAACATGTCTTGGATCGGCTTCTGTGAACTTGCAGGCGATATATGGCTCGATTCGTCAACAAGAACAGGCTTTGGAAATTGTGACTTCTGAATCGGCCCTTGATCTGTCATACCGAAGGATTGTAGACAAAGCTTCTGAAACTCCACGATGTTCTGCTCCACTTGTTGTCTCTGTTCTTCGGTCAAGTCTTCCATTCTGACTGGGATTGTATCATCTTTGCTGACCTCTTTTCCAACCATGTCGAAGTTCTGTATCCCACCGGGCCAAAAACATGTTGATTCAGCCGATAGGATATAATTAGACGATTGTGATGATACGAAGATCGTGTCCCACCAGGCGTGCCAAAAACGTGTTGACGCCGAAAACCGCCGGGTGTGCCGAAAAGCTTGCTGACGATCTGGTTCGGCGCCTAGAGACACGCGAAGGCTGGGAGATCTGCTTAGCTCCAGTGCAGGTCCTAAAATATTTGAGGTTCGCGGGCGTGCCAGTCAATTTGACCCAGCAATTGACAAGGAGATGAAGAAATTAGATTACTGATCCAATCGGCCAGCAAGCCGATACGGATTCCTTCCAGCCGATGCCGCTATGCTCGTGCCCGGGCCTCTGCCTGTACTCGCGCCGGGGTCCTTGTTGGTCCTCGTGCCCGGATCGGCAGCAATTGCGCAATCGGCTATCGGCCGATACGGGCTGATATAGACTCCTCGTAGCCGATAGCCGATGGCACCTGTGTATCGGCTAGGAAACCGATAGTGCTATGAGCAAATAGACAAGATGTCAGTATAACATGTGCATCGGCTAGGAGCCGATTATCAATAGATAAGCAAAATAGTAAGCCAGCCGATTGCCGAGGAAACACATATGCATCGGCTAGAAAACCGACGATAATATAGATGACCAAAACAGTATGGATAATACAGTCGGCTTTATAAAAGATAACCTATCGGCTAAGCACTCCGATAGAACGTCGCATATACACCGATCAGCCGACAAGGATAAATCTATTATTATCGATCTAGTAGTTCAACCTAACTGATGCAGCACAGATCGATAATAGTAAAGGAACCTCAATGAAGCGATAGACCTAATGCATTGTGATGAAAATAACTTACCGGCTATACATTCCGATAAGACGCTTGCGCAAAAAAACATCAGCCTAGCAGGAACGATTTATCGCTGGCAGTTCAGTAGGTCGGACCCAACCGATGCAGCACGAACTGATGATAAATCGCCCCAGTAAACTGATAAGATCTACGCACGCGTGATGTGGTATACCTGTCGGCCTAAGAGGTCGGACGCGAACCGATGCAGCCGTAGACAGGGCCAGATACACCTAGGTAAGGGGTGACGAGTCTTACCCTCTCGCAGGAGTTCGGACCTAACCGATGCAGCCCCGCTCGAGAAGCAAGAACCCGTCGAAAGGTTGGCGATGCGCCGAAGTTTAATTGAGATCTGCTTAGCTCCAGTGCAGGTCCTAAAATATTTGAGGTTCGCGGGCGTGCCAGTCAATTTGACCCAGCAATTGACAAGGAGATGAAGAAATTAGATTACTGATCCAATCGGCCAGCAAGCCGATACGGATTCCTTCCAGCCGATGCCGCTATGCTCGTGCCCGGGCCTCTGCCTGTACTCGCGCCCGGGTCCTTGTTGGTCCTCGTGCCCGGATCGGCAGCAATTGCGCAATCGGCTATCGGCCGATACGGGCTGATATAGACTCCTCGTAGCCGATAGCCGATGGCACCTGTGTATCGGCTAGGAAACCGATAGTGCTATGAGCAAATAGACAAGATGTCAGTATAACATGTGCATCGGCTAGGAGCCGATTATCAATAGATAAGCAAAATAGTAAGCCAGCCGACTGCCGAGGAAACACATATGCATCGGCTAGAAAACCGACGATAATATAGATGACCAAAACAGTATGGATAATACAGTCAGCTTTATAAAAAGATAACCTATCGGCTAAGCACTCCGATAGAACGTCACATATACACCGATCAGCCCGACAAGGATAAATCTATTATTATCGATCTAGTAGTTCAAACCTAACTGATGCAGCACAGATCGATAATAGTAAAGGAACCTCAACGAGCCGATAGACCTAATGCAATTGTGATGAAAATAACTTACCGGCTATACATTCCAATAAGACGCTTGCGCAAAAACCATCAGCCTAGCAGGAACGATTTATCGCTGGTAGTTCAGCAGGTCGGACCCAACCGATGCAGCACGAACTGATGATAAATCGCCCCTAGTAAACTGATAAGATCTACGCACGCGTGATGTGGTATACCTGATCGGCCTAAGAGGTCGGACGAACCGATGCAGCGTAGACAGGGCAGATACACCTGGGTAAGGGGTGACGAGTCTTACCCTCTCTGCAGGAGTTTTGGACCTAACCGATGCAGCCCGCTCGTGAAAGCAGAAACCCGTCGAAAGGTTGGCGATGCGCCGAAGTTTAATTGATCGATTGATAGTTTACAAGGTCCCGGGCATACGTATAATATACCCCGAGTTACAAGAGTCCTTAATAGGACACGTAACAAGACTTGTCCTAACTAGAAAAGGAAAACTAACAGACCTGATCGGACAAGAGATCAGGTTTCCTAAAAGATAAAACATCTAATAGATCAAGATAATTAACTGCCATATGCGTGGTCCTTCACAGATTCCTTCCCGAATCCGGCTTCTTCTGGATTAGCTCCCAACGGCTGATATCACTTCTTTCCTTAACCAAGTCCGACACGAATCGTACCAAATTTTGGTGTTAACAACAACGTAATTCCGGACACCATGGAAGATCTAACTGAAGAACAAAGACAGCAAATTGAACAGACATGACAAATTTCCAAGAAGCTGTGCCCTAGAATCTTTCAGTATGACAAGGCAAGGGCCGATTCAGAAGTCTCAGTTTCCAAAACCAGTACTGGTAGGAGAATCGAGCCGCACACAACCCGCGAGTCCACCAATCAAGCCTTTACAGGAGATGGTCAACGAGGCTGTACATCACGCGCTCAATCAATCAGTCGGGGTCTTAGTAAACACATTGCATAATCTTATCAAGAAGACTGTTGATGGATCGATTGCCCAAGAACAACTCGGGGCCTGTTTTTCTCCCACCGAAGATAGAGCCAGGCCAAGTTAATTACAACATTAGCAGGATATACCAGAACACTTGTTCAGAGCAGAACCAGGCTGGGGGCCAACAGGATTATCCCTCCTGGGTATCACCAGTCTATTTATTATGGGGGATACCAGCAGAACTATCCGGGAGGAGGAGCTGATCCTAGGTACCTACCAGAGGGAGTATCACAGACAGAATCGGCAACCAACCCCGCCGATACAGTATCAGCAGTATCAACAGGAGAATGCAAGAGAAGAAGACTTATCGGCACGGGTGAGGACGATAGTAAGGGAGCAGTTCGGGATTAAGCCCAAGGAACAAGCGTTCATGTATCGGCACCCATATCCTGAGTGGTTTGACAGGGTTCCGTTACCACACGATACAGGGTCCCGGATTTTCTCTAAGTTTTCAGGGCAGGACAACACGTCTACGGTAGAACATGTCAGCCGATTCCCTGGCGCAGTGCGGGGAGGCATCGGCTGAAGAGGCCTTGAGGGTTAGGTTTTTTTTCCCTTATCACTATCTGGATCGGCTTTTACATGGTTCTCCTCATTACCCAGCGAATTCTGTTCGGGGTGGGCGCGATCTGGAGAACAGTTTCACAAATATTTTCTTCGCTGGAATTCATGGGCTGAGACTGTCAGATTTGACATCGGTTAAGCAACGACTAAGATGAAACAGTACCGAGTACATTCAGCGATTTCGGGATAGTCAGAAACCGGTGTTATAGTTTAAAACCTGAGCGATGGGCATCTGGCTGATCTTGGCTTTTCAGGGACTCTTGGCGCCAATCAAAGAGAGGTTTTCATCTCAAGAGTTTCGAATCCTTGTCGCACCTGGTACATGAAGGTGTCGGCTCATGAAAGCCGATTTCAAGAGGCGAAAAAGGACAAATACCAGAGGAGGGTTGCTCAGGTTCCAGGTCTATTCATCAGGCTTAGATAAATGAGGAATCCGATGCTGAGGTTGGATTGGCGGAGTGTGGGCCAGGAACAAGAAGTCAGTAATCATGCCCGTGGGTCAAAGATATCGGCAAAGAGGAACGGTAATGATTTTGATGTAAGCAAAGCCGATAAGATCTTTGACTTGTTGTTACAGGAAAAGCAAATACAATTGCCACCAAACCACGTGATTCCATCAGCCGAAGAACTAAAGAAGAAGAAATATTGCAAGTGGGCACAATGCGACATCACACGCATACTAATCGCGTTCGAGTGCAAGGTTTTTCGGCAACAAATTCAGTTGGCTGTTGAGCAAGGACGAATCAAGTTTGAAGACAAAAGCCAATGAAGATAGATGGGCACCTTCCGTTCCCTGTAAACATGGTCCTATGCGGAGTCATCATTAAGGGATCAGCCGATGGAGGCAGGACATCAAAGGTACAAGTCAAGGATTACTTCATCGGAACATGATAGAAAAATACTCAAGATATGAAGAACAGAAGGGTGAACCAGAACGATATAATCGCATTGGGACTGCCCGTTTTTTTTGTCGTTTTTTTGCTGGGATCAAGGAATGAGGCTGCCATCGGCTGAGAATTGCCCCCGAGTGTAGCCGTCAAAATGGATCGCCATGATCAGCAGCAGAGGTTTTTCGGCACGATCGGCCGTTTGGGAAAGAGCATGCAGTTCATTAGCCGACTAGGGCCGATTTGTGAAGAGCTTTTTGAAGAGGATGAAGAAGAAGCACATGAGAAACAGGTTCAGAATCCTCAGTGGTGTCCTAGTGGCATATTCACGAAGAATCAAAGAGAAGGGCACAACCGATTACGACACCGGAGAGCAAAAAGAAGAGCAGCGCCAAGATCAAGAGGAAGCGATCATCGACTCAAGAGGACCGAAACAAGTCTGGCAAGTAAGAGGAGGACGATGAGGCGAATCGCTCAGTGAACATGTGTTTTCTTTCTGCCACGAGAATACAGAGCGTTCTCGTCAGATGAGGAGGGTGGAGAAGGAGGTTTTTTCCGCTCAGCTGACACTGGGCGACCACTGACCAAGCCATTTGATAAACCCCGAGGAGTCAGAGCATAGGCAGCCTGAAGCCATTATAGCATTAGTTTTGTTACGTAAACGGAAGGCCGATGAAGATGTTGGTTGATGGAGGACCAGCGGTTATCTTAGCCTCAAGCCACATTCCAAAAATTGGGAAGACTGCCGAAGATTTTGATCAGACAAATAGGTGTTGAAAAGACTTCGGTGGGAATTCATCAGAAGCAAAAGGCGTATTAACGTGGAGCTAACGTAGGGAATAAGACATTACCCACCAGTTTTGTCATTGAACGGAAAGGGGTCCTATAGTTTTGCTTTCTGCGCAGGGACTGGATTCACGGGCGAACTGTTGCGTGACCTTCGACAATGCTCACTGTCATAGCAGTGCAGGGAGATCAGCGAGGTGGTGATAAGCAGCTCGGTCGACACAAACATTGCCATGACCGTCTACAGTCCTGGGAAGCCCGATGGTGTTGACTGCCTATCGGAGAGTTTGGGGAAGGAGATTACTCAAGGCCTCTACTAGCCAGGGATGGGCAAGCCGATCCACCAAGTCGGCTCGAATTGTTCCTCTGATGGGATCTATTGAAGACTTTGAGGGGAAAACTGGGCAAGGTTCACGTCGTTGATGATTTGGAAGAGATCGATTGGAGCCAGGAGATAGGCCAAGGCCAGAACGTACCATAAGCAAAATTAAGATCTGAGCCTACGAGAGGTTGATAGCACTGTTGAGGGAACATCGGGAATTTGTTTTTGGCTGGAGTTACCATGAGATGCCAGGATTGAGCCGATCGATTGTTGAACATCGGCTACTTTTTAAACAGGGTATCTCGGCCGTTCAAACAGGCTCCAAGAAGGTTCAAGCAGAATTATATGAGCGATGCAAGGCAGAGATCACAAGGTTATATGATGCCAAATTCATAAGACGGCATGCCGATACGCTGGTGGGTTTCTATATCGTCCCGTGGAGAAGAAGAATGGGAAATTGAGGATATGTATTGATTCCGGGATCTGAATAGCTAACGCGCCTAAGGATGAATACCCGATGCCGATAGCGGATCTGCCTGGTGGATGGGCAGCCTCAGGTCACAAGATTACAGCTTCATGGCTGGCAATGCAGGATACAATCAGATTTTTATGGCAAAGACGGATATACACAGACTGGTTTCGATGTCTGGAGCTATCGGCTTATATGAGTGGGTAGTAATGCACTTTTGGATAAAGAGTGCCGGTGCAACGTATCAAACGGGCGACGAATTATCTATTTCATGATCTCATGCGGCTTGTTTGGTGTAGAAATCTAAACAGTTGATGATGTGGTGTTAAGTCTAAAAGTTGAGGAAGCTATATAGCCGATTTGCGAGAGAGTGCTCGAGAGGGAAGAAATATGGACTGAGGATGAATCCCAATAAGTGCGCTTCGGGTGTGTCGGCTGGGCAGTTTTTTGGCTTTATGTGCACTGAGCGAGGGATTGGAGGTTTAGTCAGCGAAGCATCAGAGCTATTAAGACTACAGAACCACAAGCAATAAGACGGAGCTGCATCATTGATCGGCAAGATTAATTTTGTAACGAAGATTTTATCAAATTTATCAGGGAAAATTGAGGCTTTTCTCCATTGTTAAAGTTGAAAGCCGATCCACATAATTTGTGTGGGGGCAGTACAGCAAAGGCGTTCGACGAAGGATAAAAAATGTATCTTAGTTCCGCCACCTGTTTTGATTCCGCCGCAGAAGGAGTGCCGGGTATATTGGGCCGAAAATAGAGATATATAGAGCTCTGTTTTTCGAATCCAAGAATTTGAAGGCAAAGACGAGTTGTGTTCTATCTAAGTAGGAGAGCTTCTGGATGCTGAGACGAGTATCCTGCGGTGGAGAAGTTATGCTTATGTTTATATTTTCGTGTAGCAAAGTTGAGGCGTTGCATCCTATGGCTGAGTGTACAGTAGTTTTGCAGGCCGATGTGGTCAAATCAAATAATGTTGTCGGCTCCGTCTTGAAAGGCGGAGTTGGCAAGTGGTTTTTTGCCTTGACAGAGTTTGACTTGAGGTATGAATCGGCTAAGGCGATTAAGGGACAAGCAGTGGCCGATTTCATTGTCAGCACAGAGGGTCTCACGAAGATTATGCCGGAGCGATCCAGGACTTTATTTTTTGATGGATCGGTTTGCAGGCACGGATCTGGTAATCGGTTTTAGTTTATTGTATCGCCTCGGGGGGCAAGTTTTGAGTTTGCTTTTACGATTAAGGCTTATCGGACTAATAATCAAGCAGCGTACGAGGCGGTGCTGAAGGGCTTCAACTCTTGAAGAAGTAGGAGCCGATATCGTAGAGGTTATTGGGATTCTTTTGTTGTGATCAAGCAGTTATCTGGAGAATATGAGTGCAAGTGATGTTTTTTGAGGTATATTATGAAGATGTATGGATTTATTGAAAGATTTCAAGAATCGTGTCAATAGATCATATTCCCAGGGAGCGAATGTTAGAAGCAATTGATCTTGCACAGATTGCTTCAACGGATATCGGCTGAATAGGCAGGTTGAGATGGAGGTAGCCGATATTGATGTTAGAACAAGGCCGATGACTGGGACAGGAGATAAATTGATTACTTGCGAAACCCGTTGCAGTCCCGTTTCCAGGAAGATTCGGTATAAAGCTACTAAGTATGTGCTAACTTGATGGGGAGTTGTATTATCGACGTTTGAGGGAGTTCTGGACCTTAAGATGCCTGGATTTGGAGGAACCAAAGTGGTTATGTGTGAAGTGCATGAAAGGCACTCTGTGGGACTCATCAATCGCCTCACAAGATGAAGTGGTTTTGTTGAGAAGAGTAGGGTATTTTTGGGCCGACAATGCTGGAAGATTGGCTTTGGGTATTATAAAGGATGTCAAGATTGCCAGAAGTTTGGAAATATACAGCGGGCACCAGCTCGGCTATGAATCCTAATCATCAAACCGTGCGACGTTCAGAGGTTGGGGAATTGATATGATCGGCAGATTTTCCTCCATCAAGTAAGGGACATAAGTTTTATATTGGCGGCGACAGATTATTTTATCTAGTGGGTGGAAGCGATTCCTTTGAAAAACGTTACGTCTAAAAGAAGCGGTCAAAGTTTGTAAAGGAGCATATTATTATCGGTTTGGAATTCCTCGACGATAACTACTGATCAGGGGTCCATCTTTGTGTCTGATGAGTTTCAACATTTTTGCTGCCAGTATGGGAATCAAGCTATTAAATTTCGTCGGCTTAATTACGCTCCAGGCCAATGGACAAGCAGAAGCTTCTAACAAGAGTTTGATAAGTTAATTAAGCGGAAAGATTGACGAGCAGCCACCGGCGATGGCATACTACATAAAGCCGATTCACTATGGGCCTATTCGGATGGCATGCCACGGATTCTACTCGGGTGCCGCGTATGCAGTTGGTATATGGAATGAGGCAGTTTTACCATGGGAGACTAACCATCGGCTCTAGGAGAATTTTCTTTGCCCAGAATCAGTTGACAAGCCGTGAATAGTTATAATTTGATGATCAGATGAACTTGAAGATTTGGCTTCGAAATCGGTTAAGAGTTGTTGGAAGGATCAAGGAAAATAAGGCTAGGGCAACTCGGCATACAACAAAAAGGGTGTTGTGAATAAAGTCGTTTTGCTGAGGGAGATCTTGTGTGGAAGTTGATTTTGCCGATCTGGGTCCAGAGATTAACAAGTTTGGGAGTGTCGCCTAATTGGAGGGCCCTATCGGATTAATCGTTGTGTGCCTGTAATGCTTATATGTTAGAAGATCTATGGGATAGAATTTTGCTAAAGCGCTTAACGAAGAATTACCTCAAGAAGTAACTACCCTAGCGTGTGATTTGATTCCTAAATGCGGTTAAGTATGACGATTTCTAAGTAATTCGGAAGAG